>JAHWFP010037300.1:0-63415 GCA_023313725.1 Lithobius niger
AACAGGGAGTGACAACAAGGTGTGAAATGGTGGAAAGGAAGTGAGGCAACGTAATGTGGGGATGGTCGAAGTTTTATTGGCACCAAATATAAACGAGTCGGCCTTACTCACCCTCTATTGTATTGCCTCCTTCATCGTGTCGCTTACTTCTTCCCTTTAAGGCAGGTCGGGCTCCCGTTAACTACCAACTATGGTGTGGGTAAAAACCCCATAATAAGAAAGTGCAAACCTTGCATTAGGTTAGTACGGTACACTTATTAAGGCTGTTTACAGCGTAAGCTCGAAGTAGTGACTTGGTGTTGCTGGGTAATCAACGTTCACTTTTGGCCTATAAAAGGCACAAAACATGGCGGCAGTAATGGCGTCGTCGCATGCTTTTTGCCAAAAGCTAAAGGAAGAAGAAAAAAGGGAGAGAGGAAGGATACGGGTGAAGGAGTTTACAGTAGAGAGGTTTTTGAGTAGATGTGACAATTACAAGCGCTCAAGAGGCTGCAAATCGGTTTAACAATAGAAGAATATTTTTTGTTTAACCAATAGAGTAAGAAGCATGTATGTACAAAGTAGTACTAGATGTTGATTTGATTTTATTTAAGCGAGAAATCGGCCCGAGGCCACGCATCTCGCATCAGAAATACAGCATAGCACACACACACACACACACACCTCAAACCCAAAACTACCAGGTAATCACTAGGTACAAAACACCCTACACACATCGAGGAGAGAAGAAGAGATACATGGAAAGGTTGGAGACGATTATATACTGAGCCCCGTAGCCCAAACAAATCGTGCGACATATCGCAGTCGCACAAGGGCAGAATGCCCCCAGAGACCGAGAGGAGACTAGCAACAGTAGGGTACCCCTGAAGTACCGCACGCAAACCTCGACGTTGTTGCTGGAAAGTAGGGCACAATAACAAAAAGTGCTCACGTGTAAATTCAACAAGACAGACCGGACACAGGGGTGAGTCAGTCCACCCCAGGCGAAATCGATGAGCCGGTAGGAGGGAGTGGCCCGTGCGCAACCGCGACAAAGCCCTAGCATCTACTCGTAGGACGTTATCAAGAATCGAAGACCGCGCACACACTTGCTGCACCAGAAATAAATCGCGACCTGCACCTGCTTTACTCCATTCATCAGTCCACTGGTCAGTGTGCCACGCTGCAACCATCGCACGCAGCACCTTCGGGGACAAACAGAGCCGCATCACCTCTGCACCGTGACACACAGCAGCTCTCGCAAGCCCATCCGCTTGTTCATTGCCAGGTCACTTGTTCATTGCCAGGTCCCGCTCCCACTGCAAGGCTACTCTGGCACGATTCTGCATAGCCCACAGTTTCAAGCAAATTGAAAATGCTAAGGGATCACGCAAGTCTAACGTGGTCACTGCACGCCGCAAAATAGCAATGGCTGACCGTGAGTCTGTGTAAACCACTACCACTGGTAGTGCCAGTTCCAGCGCCTCATCAAGCGCAGCAGAAACTGCGCACAATTCGCACACCGTACTCGATGGCACAGCCACTAACTTATAGCACCTAAAAATTTTCAACGTCGGGATGTCAACCCCGACCCCTCCAATCTAGGACCCATGATGAAAGGACGCATCACAATAGACCTCACAGCAATCTGCATGCAGGCACACCAAGGGTGAAAACACGGAGCCCAGCTCCGTGCACCATGCCCACGAACAGAATGGGTGCACCACATCCACATCGAGAAGGGGAAAATGTGACAATCTCAGCAGGAGGGAAGCACCATGCCCTGCCGCTCCAAGCACACTACAGGCAACAGGCCCGAAGGTGCAATAGTCCCTGATCACACATCCGACCGGATCCTTGTCACCTCTACTAACATTGCGCACACACAGAGCAAGCAAAAGCTCGCTCGCACTGACGTGCAATGGTGGCTCACAACACTCAGCCCAGAGGGCTTGTACTGATGTCGTCCGCAAACAGCCAGAGGCCGTTCGCAGGGACACATTCACAGCAACCTGAAGCGTGTGCAGGTGGAGCTGATGCGGGCACAGAAAAGGCAAATGGTAATCCAAAAGAGCACGAATGAATGACCTGTACACGGCCATTACCGCACCCCTGGACACACCCGCAATCATGATCAACCTCTTCAGAACAGAGATCCGTGCATTAATACTGGTCACCAGCCACCTCGTATGAGCAGTAAACTCGAGGCGCTCATCCAAGCGCACCCCAAGATACTTGACCGAAGACGACTGCAAGATAACCGTGCCACCAACGGCGATTGAGGCGGGAGACGCCGTTCGCTTTAATCGCCTAGAGAAGACTACCAGATCTGTCTTGGCAGGAGCCAGTAGCAAACCCCTCTCCGTCAGTCGGGTCGATACCAGCGCAATGGCTTCCTGCGCATTCGCACAACACTCCACCAAATCCTCACCAGCGAACCACAACGCAATGTAGTCCGCATAGCAGACTACATTAGATGTTTGACTTATTTCAAGGAGGACTTTATTAATCGCAACTGCAAACAGGGTGGGGCTCAAACAGCTGCCCTGAGGAAGCCCTCGGTCAGAAGTGGCTTCATCCGACCAGAACCCGTTCACTCTGGTTGCAAACCGCCGATTGCCCAGAAGAGCTGCAATCACTCCAATCATCTTCTCGCCAACCCCCATCTCTGTCAAACCGGAGCTGACCCAGTCAACACTGACGGTGTCATATGCCGCCTTGATATCCAAGAACAAGGCGACCACGACATGCCCATGAGACCAGGCTTCGTAAACCACGGACAGGAAGTACAGAATCGCATCTTACGCATTCCTGTTAGCCCGATATCCAAATTGAATCGTAGCAAGACAATTATAAAATTCAAGATGCCAATCCAGGCGGGGAACAACCATGCGCTCAAACACTTTCCTCAGGCTGGACAATAGTGAGATAGGGCGATAATTCACTAAACTGGACCTAGTAGAGCCTGCCTTGTGAACTGGAACAAGAACCGAGTATAGCCACGAATCTGGGACTGAAGCACCATCCATGATATCCTGAAACAGGGCAACACAGTCGCTGACCGCTTCCTGCGTCAAAGTGCGAAGCGCAGAGTATCTCACCCCATCAATACCAGGGGCACTGCTCTCCTTGCACCTTGCAAGGGCAGCATAGAACTCAGACACACTCCATGGAAGATCCGTTGGAGACGGTCCTGCCCTGACACTACTGCTGTGCAGGGGACACACGCCCTTGGGGAGTGCATAAACACTCGCAAAATGAGCATTGAATGCATTCGCCATGGCAAATCCACGAAGAACAGCATGAGCAGGATTGTCTGGGGAATACACCCAGGTCAAATCACCATGTATCTCTGTCTGGTTAAGAATCCTCCAGGCGACCCCCCCAGAGAAGGAGCCTCGCTGACACGTGCACACGCGCGGTCAGCATAAGTCCTCCGCTCTGCCCGAATTATGTACGAAGATTCTTGGGAGATACCCTGATACACCCACCAGGAGGTCCCGCTCGGTTGCCTCTTCCACTGTCGGTACGCACGCCGCCTATCTCGGACAGCCACAGTACACACAGATGTCCACCACCTGGGATAAACTTTGGGAGATCAACAGACAGAGGTCCGTACCGGACGCACATGTTCAGACATCCACCCACTAAAAATCCCATTAGAGGCTCTCTGCTTCTTACAAAGCCGCCGACTAGGGCACTTACTGCGAGAAACAGGTGACAGCAGGACCGGAAAATGGTCACTGCCTCTCAAGTCATCTGAAACTTCAAAACAGAAACGCTTCACCAGGTCAGGAGTGCACAAAAACAAATCCAGGGTGGACTCTTGAACCCATCCCTACCGAGTGAAAGTTGGAAAACCATCCTGCACAACAGCCAGGCCCACACGATCAATCGCAGCCGCCAGCCTGCGACCACATGAGCTTACACGAGTTGAGCCCCAATCAAAATGATGAGCGTTAAAATCTCCAGCAACAATGTACGGAGGCTGAAACTGTTGAAACCACGACACCCAAGAGTCTACTGGAACAATCCCAGTTGCATGCACAAATGCTAGGGAAACCCATTGCTGGTTGAGCCATACTTTTACGAAACGTGCTTTCAGGTTGGGACACTGCGCAAGCGCTTGATGTGGCATGTAAGAAACCGACCAGTTTATGAAAATGCCAACATTGTTGCCTGTTGTAACAAAATCGGCTTGAAAAGCTGCTGCATCAAACCTTCGTGCAGTGTTAATTTCTTGAACACCCACGACACCTGCAAAGTGCAGTAGCTTTTCTATCTCTTGAATTTTGCTTGGTAATCCTCTCACATTCCAAGAGGCTATTGAAAAGGACCCCAGACATGAGGCCGAAAATTAGGTGCAAACTGCTACTCAAAACACCGCAACCTAACCTAACCATCTCCTCCCCTCTCCTCTACACAATTGTTACCAGTGTCATGACTTAAACCACTGTGAAATTCTACATCCACATTTAAACCCACTCCCATATCAGTAACATCAATATTCATATTGCATTCATTACACTCAATATCATTACTCATATTACATTCAGTACCCTCAACATCATTGGACTCGCTGTTTTCTTCACCAGACCTAGTGTTGACACCCATTACCTGACGCTCTGTCACGCACACGATCACTGGCACTTCACTATCACTATTAATCACCGATTCATCATTATCAACACACACTTTAGCAGCAATGCCAATTCCACCCTCACTGCTCCGACCTCTTTTGCTGCCTCTCTTTTTCTTTGGTGGTGGGGGAAGCACTTTTTTGTCATAATTGTGTTCAGCGACAACCTTCGCATTCGCACTGAGCAACTCGCTAACTTCACCAGTAACTACCGCAGTTGACTGGGCTCCCACTTGATTGGCACTTGGCCCCTGCAATGCGCTCACCTGGACAGGACAGACAGCACTCTGCTCGCCAAGATAAAAGTCGCATCGCTGCGCATCACTGCCACAATTACTGCTGGTTTAGCAGGTCTGCCACTAACTTCTTGTCCTTTCACCGGTGCTCCTTCTTTACTTCTACTCCAAACATTGCGTGGTGCAACTTCCCGAGCAACCTCTGCTTGCGCCGCTTTCAAATGAACACACAGGGCCCATGGGTCGCTGTATCCACCACAAGTATCGCAGGCAATACTGGCGCAGACGCTGCGGAAGTGCCCGCGCAACTGGCAACGAAGGCAAAGAGGCACGCGCACCGACACAACCACAAGTGAGGGTACTCCTTTCACCAACATCACATCCGGAACATCAGCGATCGTTTTGAATGGTTTGAGCTTGAATTTAATCACCCTCACTGTGGTGTTACAAGCAGCTTCACCTCTGATCATCAATTTCTCAAACACATGGGACTCTAATCTCCCAAACTCTTGCATCGCAACCGCCACATCTTCTATTGACACACTTCTAGGCAGCCAGTGCCTTTGGTCATGCAGGTCATATATTTCTATGTCTTGTCCATTTATGACGAGGCTAGCAGACGCAAGCTTCCGTTTCGCAGCCGGCGACGCTAGAGTTACTTCATAGGCCCCACTCGATCGTAGGGGACCGAATGTCTCAACTTCACCACGTCCCACAATGTCTTGCACGTGCAGGAATATTTGGGACAAAGGGTACGGTTTCCCAGCATCAGGGCACAACAACACCAAAGAGCGAGTCATATCCACACCTAGAAGACTCCCTTTGTACAATTTCTGTAACGACAGCAACCTCCGGGTGCGGTATCGCACTGGGGAACTCGGCCCCGATTCATTATGTGCAGATTCGACGTCATCTGACTCACCATAATTTCCCTCTTGACTGGCTACTTTAGAAAAAAGTCTCTTCGTTGTTTCCAGTGCATCGCTTTTGTCCTCCGGCATCTTCCCACTCTGATTTCCTGGCATTGTTTGCTTCAACTGATTTGCTCCCTTGCTACTCTTGCTACGGTCGCCATCTTGATGATTGTGCGAATGCTTACGAGCCAAGCCTGCAGCAGTGTCAATCCCAAACTTACGAATATCACTCACGGCGATTCCCCTAACTTTTGCTGCTAGCACCACTGCATCAAACACTTCATCAGTAACCACCCCCGTATTTATATCACTGGAGGATAATACCTTCAACTGTACCAAGCTATGAAGCAGATTGTCCACATCTTCCGCCATTGCAGCAAACCACTCGATTGCGTACTCGGTTGTGTACTAGATGTACAACAGCAGTTAAGAATGAAGTACTTAACACTGTAAGGAATAGTATTGTTACATAAACAATGCACATTAGATGTTATATTGCTTTGGCCAAAGATTTCTCTACATTGTTATGCGTGGGCGTCTTAAAGAAAGTTTTGCTGTACAGTTTTGAGCTCTTACATTGTCTCAGAGTAGGCAGTGACCAATAGGGCTCATAATCCCCTAACCACAGAAGGAGTCGTTATAGGCGGGAATTCAGTACGTTAAAGGGGAGTATGCCTGAATACCCTGACAATTACTTAGAGAGATGATGAAGCAAGCCAACGGACTACATCGTCTGGGACCCATCATAGCTGCCATACGTGTAATCCAGCACTCAGAAAACGAAGACGGAAGCAAGACTTCATCTCTAAAACCAGCGGTCCTGTTCAGGGCCACCAAATATTGCGAAAGAGTCCAATATTCCTGTAATCCTGTTTTCTGAATAAATGCGAAGTTGGTGAAACTATTCGGGGGAACAGCCAGCTCGTAACCCTAGGGTACTAGGGTACCCGTCAGGGCAGTGCCCACCACCAGACTCTGACGAGGTTTACCTGTTAAGGCAAAAATTAACAGTTCATAGTTTTTTACAGCAACTAAGAATGAAAATTTTGCCGGCTGAAAATTGCTTCTTTTCCTGGAAAAATACATAACCTAACCCACCCTACCTCCTCTCTTGAGCCACCGCCTGACAAATCAAGAGGTAAAAATGATAGCCAACGAAGGCGCGGGTCCGCTTGGGAGGAGCTGCGCAGTTGGGTTACAACGCCGGCGGTTAATGAGCACCGAAAAACTCCAGGGAGACAGCATTGTTCGAGGAACTAATACAAAAATTAACAAGTTATGCATTTTTCCAGCAAAAAAAAAAACAATTTTCAGCCAGCCAGGCCTGAGGGCCAGCAAATTGTCTTTCTAGTTGCATTGAAAATATCATTACCTTTTTAAATGCATTCTCCTTCTCGAAATGATGTTCAAGCTACAGAAAATAAAACGAAGATATCCTTCCGCGCCGTTACCCACTGCGCAGGTTTCCTCCTTATATAAAAGTCGAAGCGGAGCGGCTTTGCTCACCTTTTCTTCTCTAGGCACCACACTGTTCACATCGATCCGCTTGATTCAGCGATACCGCCGATCCTTCGATTCCGCCATGTTACGAGCCAAAGGGACTTCTAATGATGGTCCCACGTTCCGCACTCTTCGATCCGCATCCCCTCTGCACGATCCGTCAACGGCGGATAACGTTGAGGTGTTAGAACTCACCACGGATCAGGACTCATTGGAGCCTCCGCCTCCACCACCTAATCACTTTCTGTCCAAACCTTTGCTTCCATCAGCACTCGCGATACCGTGGCCACTTCTCCGATTCCTTGCAGCCAGCCTCCGCCAGTTCGGGATGTTCGATCCCTTGCCGACGAACTTTCCCACACCAAAGAGCGCTATGCGCTATTTAAGGCTCAGAAGGGAGCTGCAGTGTCCACCTCATGCGGTCCTCAACTTATACCTCTGGATTTGTCCGCATGCACCTCTCAACCTTCAGTTAGTGGGCGATCCGCTCCCCAGTGGACCGAGGAACCGCTAACATCTTCCCAAGTACATGGTTTAATGGATTCCTCCCTTCGGACTTTCAAGCGCAAGATCCCTGTCTCAGACTATACGTTTACTTGGCTGTCGCCGGTCCCAAAACGTCACCGCTCCACAATTGATGGCACGGGTCCCTCAGGCTTGCCTGCTATCTGCCTCCGCAGCATAGCTTGCCCCATCTCCTGCCGGATCCCACGGCAGCTATATTACAAGAAAACAAGGACAACAATTCCTACTATTCTCCTGATCCATCCTTATCGGACCAACTGGGTCCACCATTTCAAGGAGATCCCGATCCCTCCGAGATTCCGCTTCCTGTTTTACTCAAAACAGTTGAAGGAATCATTCCAGATTGCTTTTTGTATAAACCTTCTAGCTCTGATCCGGTCTCCAACCGCGGTCTCGCCACTGGATTCTGCTTTGGTCTTCGTGACCAGCTCCCTCATCAACCACCTTTACTTGGACAATCTACTACCCTTCTCACTACGCTACTTCGGACTGTTGGCATCCTCCTCGGCAATGCAGCTCCGCTTGAATTAGACAAGGATCCGCCTCCGCCTCGACCAGGCCGTGGAAATTACTTCTTCCGTCCTATTGGGAAAAGCACAGCCAACACAAGAAACTTTGATACTTATCCCCAGTCGGAATTCCTGACCGCAGACACCAAGCTAGACTTAGGATCGGCGCTCTACATACTTCGCCGGGCCGCTGTCCCTGTTTTCGTACTCTAGGACAACGATCACATCCTATGGCTACGACTCCACGCCGGTTCCCAGGCCTACCTCCTTAGTACTGCAGCCAACGCACTTTGCGAACAACTTTACACCGAACCTCCTGACGACACTAGTCAATTTGCTGTTCTAATCAATCAAGTTTTTCGAAAGAGCTGCTTCGCAACTTACCATGCCATGAATCGGTTTACGAGAGCTTTATTCAACTCTACGCTCCTCCTACGAGAAGTAGCTCTAAACACTGCTCCCAACCTTCAGAATTCAACATGCCACCTCCTGCGGAACCAGCCGATCCATGAATCAGAGTCTCTATTCCGCGGATTGATCCCCAAGGTGGCTTCGCATTTGGACATATCCCATAAGCCTAGTTATAATAAGAACCGCCAAATTCGTCGTCCACGATCCGCCTCCTCATTCAGGCCCGATCCTCCCAAAGAAGACTGGAACAACACCGAACAGCAGGAACCAATTCCAGCTCACCCCCCTTGATCCGCATCGACGCGGACGAGGCCGTTTCCTTGGCCGATCCTCCCTTCCAGAAAAACAACAACGATCCAGAGGTCGTGATCAATACTGACATTCCTCCGCCCCCACAAGTAGTGGGGGGATGTCTTCGGTTCCATGCCAGAGCTTGGCAAAGTGTAACCTCCGATCCCACGATACTCTCAATTATTTCGACCGGCTTCAAGCCGAAGTTTTTTCTCCCACCCCAGTGCAAGATCCACCTTGAGACCTGGAATCACCAGCACCCGCCCCGCTTCGAGCGGATATTGCCATGCTCTTTCAAAAGGAAGCAGTTCGCGTTGTGTTACCCCCGTTCAATGAAGGTTTTTACAGCAGCATCTTCCTTTGTAACAAAAAATCGGGCGGAACTGACCTTATTTGCAATTTACATCGTCTAAATCGGTTCATTATCAATCCCCACTTCCAAATGGAGACAGTATCCTCCATCCGAGACTCACTGCATCCCAACGATTGGACTGTCTCACTGGATCTAGCAGACGCATACCTTCACATTTCTCTTCATGCATCTGTCAGCCACCTATTTCGATTTCTACACGACGGAGCCGTGTACGAGTTTCTCTGCTTTCCGTTTAGACTAAATGCTGCACCACGAATCTTCACTTTAGTCCTAAGTCCTCGCTCACTTACATCAGCAAAGCATACGCATTCATGCTTTTTTGGACGACTGTCGCCTACCTCATGCTGATCCCTTAACGCTCGCCAGCAATCTAAACACCGTCGTGTCTCTTTTTCATCGGCTTGGTCTGGGCATCAACTTTCCAAAGTCCCGTCTTCATCATGCTATGCTCAGTCTTTCATTTTCCTCGGAGTATTCTTCGACCTTCAACATGCAACAGTCATGCCTTCGCTGGAGCGGCTTGAGAACCTCCTTCAATCAGCCAGGACCTTTCTCCAGTCACCTCTCCACACTTTCAAAGACCTCGCCTCCATAGTCGGAATAATCGACTCCTTCGCGGACCTCGTCCCTTACGGACGATGGATGGCCAGGCCACTACACCATTACCGATCCGCCCTTTGGGGCGATCCCCATCTCGCCATAGCTCTGCCACCTCAATGGATCGATCCCTCCTTTCCTTTTGAAACTTTCACTTGGTAGATGGCCATCTTCAACTTAATAGCCACGGTTCCGGTTCACGAGCCGTTCCCACAGATACACCTGTTCATATATGCATCTCTAACAGGATGGGGAGCTCACATGGACAGCCTTACCATCTCTGGCATCTGGCCAATCGGAACAACAGATCATATCAATCATTTGGAGCTCCGAGCGGTCCTCCTAAGCCTCCAACACTTCCAAGACTACATTACGGGTCGGACCGTTCAGGTCCATGTCGACAATACGTCAGCTGCCGCTTATCTACGGAAAGGAGGGGGGACATGCTCCCTACCTCTCCATCACATTACCTCCGAAATTTTTCAACTCTGCATTCGCTTCTGTCTCTGTCTTCTACCACTCCACATTCCGGGGTCCCTGAATGTGATCACCAATTCCCTATCTCGCCGGGAGCCGCCCACCAGCGAATGGGCTCTGCTCTCAACTGTATGCACCAGCCTTTTCAGCCTATAGAATCATCCAATGATCGACCTCTTTGCCACGAAGTACAATGCCAGACTTCCCCTGTTCGTCAGCCCACTTCCAGAACCTCGGGCTTGCGCCATTGATGCTCCGACTTTAGACTGGAACCATCTGTACGCATACGCCTTTCCCCCACCCAAACTCCTGCCACTGGTTCTCCGCAAAATCGCCAGCACTCACGGACGATTCCTCCTCATCGCACCGAACTGGCCTGTCGCAGCCTGGTTCCCAGCAATTCTCGATGTCCTCATCGACAGTCCACGGCTCCTATAACCAAACCACCCGAACCTTCTATCCCAAGGCAATGGAACAGTCCTACATCCGAATTACCGCACACTCCGACTTCACGGGTAGCTACTATGAGCAACAGGCATTTTTGAAGACAAGGCCATCCGCATTGCTTTGCCAGCCGTCCAATCCACTCCCAACAAGATTTACGACAGTCACTGGCGACGATGGCTTCATTGGTGTATCACAGAACAAGCTGATCCAGTCCACCCCCCTATCCAAGACTTGCTCCGATTTCTAACGTCCTTATTTAACAGCGATCTAAGGTGTTCCATGATACTAGTGTACCAATCTGCCCTAAACGCTGTCTTTAAAGCAGCCGGTAGCAACACTCTTCTCACCGATTACAGAATCTCTTCCTTGATTCACTCCTTCCAAATCGACAGACCTCGTATCTGTCGACAATTTCCCGATTGGGACCTGTCCATCGTCTTAACAGCTCTCTTATCTCCACCCTACGAACCTATAGGTTCCTCTCGACTCAGCCATCGCACAAGAAAAATGGTGTTTCTTGTGGCTCTGGCCACTTGCCTCCGATGCAGTGAACTACAGGCACTATCTGCTACAGAAAAAGATTGTTTCTTCTTAGACAACTACACTGGTGTCACCCTCACTCCAAGTTCATCCTTCCGTGCTAAGACACAGAAACCAGATGAACGTACGAGACCCTTCATCATTCCTTCTCTTTCCACCATCTTAGGTGATGAAGAGGCGCGATCCCTATGCCCGATTTGAGCAATCAGATTTTACCTGAAGACCCCCAAACCAATTCGCAGAAGGCATGCCTGCCGTTCAATAATAAAGTTGGCACAACCTCATCATGCATGATTGCCACTTGGCTTAAAACTGTCATCGTTGAGGCATATGACGCACTCGACATCAGCTATGCAACAGAAGAAACCAGGGTCACAGCCCACAAACTTCCACGTCTTGGGCACACTATAGTAACATTCCCATTACCGACATCTCAAATCGGGCGGATTTAGGTATTTTTCTAAATAGCAGCAAATATTTTGTATGCACCTCAGCATATTGTGACTTTCAAGAAAGGAAGAAGCATTCCTAAAAGTGGAACTACATGGTGAGGATCTAGACACACGCTAGTGTGACGCCGCCAAGTATCAGTCGATCATCCGATTTTAGACATCCGATTGTTAAAAAATTGATTGATCATGATCACGAAGGACCATAGGGCTTCGTTCGTGGTCATGGCCAAGACAAGCAATAGTTGTATTTGAATCAAGTGCATAAACTGTTTAATGTGATAAAAGTACGCGAAGCTCGTTAATTTCAACCGACTACTATACACTAACTAATTCCACACATATAAAATAATTTACGCGACGGATACAAATGAAATTTGGTATCCAAGGCGCTTTAAAGGGATATACCTCCCAGCGCCATTTTTCTCGATCTTCCACATCAAGTACGGCCCCAAAAGTCTATTTACTTACCGTTAGTATTTCCCTTGCTAAAAATCCGTTTTAAAATGTGGCGTCTAGGAGATTTTCTGTTGAATATTGGGGAACTTTATTTATGTTCTTCCAGAACGAATATGATCCTTTGCGCGCATACAATGACCTGGAAGTTTTACCTGTGTGTGCGCAGTACTAATTTTAATCGTTTGCTAGTAATTATACTTCGTTCCACATTATGTTTACAGGAAACTGACTGCATAACGCCCCGTTTCCTTGCACCAAGAGTAAAAAAACACGTGGATGTCACACTTGTAGACTCTACATTTTTACTATTACGGTCAACGAGTGGGATATTTACTAGCTTTTTGCACTGGTAGTTAACGGAAATAAGACTTCATACAGTCAGTTTCCTGCAGACATAATGTGGAACAAACTATAGTAGGAGATCAAATATATAAAAGACTAATGCAATAGAAATTTAAATTAATTATTCCAATAGATCGCAGAAGCAAAATTATAAGACCCTAGTCTAGAAAATTATAAATTGTGGTTTTAAAATACAAGAATCATTCCGGTTTTGACGACACAATTAATGCATTCACGCTGGCTTGTCTGTTAGGCACAATGCCAACTGAGATAGTAGCTGCATTCTTCGCTGCGAGGAACGAAGCTATAGTCTCAGGTGACCTTGGCTATGGTAAATGCACGCATGCGATCGGCACGTGGCTGTTATGAGGCAGGCCGGATGTTGCTTTAACTCCAATATGTGCCCTTTACAGTTTGACGTTTGGGGAAGCATTAATTAAAAAGATTGCAATCATCTGCAATGCTATTTTCCTGTATGTTGGGAAAACGCCACCTGCGATCAAAATAATTATTATCACTCTTTAAAAGGTTCAAAGGATTTTAGAGCGCGTTAACCGCTTCCGGTCATCTGCCCGACGAAGCCCTAAGGGCCTATCACTTTTTATTAGTTAACGAGTAACAACGCAAACTGATTACCACAAATAATCCGCAACACGAACCTCGATAATAAAGCCAAAATCAAAATCCTCTTATCCTTGTAGGGCAAATAACCCAGTTTGGGTTCATGATCTCTAAAAACAAAACAACCACAAATCAGCAAACAGTTCAATTCTTATGATTGAACTCCTCACATCAGCAAAACTAAAAAAAAAAAAAAAAATTAATATGTCAGTTTCTATTCAATATTTTTCGACAAGGTTGGCCACTTAGATACGGCACTGGCAAAAATAAGGCACCACAGAAAAAAAAAATTCAAAAGAAGTGATATCTGAACAAACCCCACATGGGTAAAAAATCCACCAAGTTTCAGCCAATCAGAGTAGTGACATCGGAGCAAAAATGGCCACTAAGTTGCTATATTAGTTGCCATGCTAATCCCACCGGCTATTCCTTCAGACGTTAACTGAAAAACTTGACCATTGCTACGGGTTGTAGCAATGGTCCAATAAAGCCAATTGGGAAAGTAGGAAAATTAATAGCAACATTCAAACCCTTAAATCTAGGGGGGGGGGGGACTAACCGACTTTGCAGCAACTTATTACTTCTAGGCGGCAACAGAAGCTTATGTGACTTGTGTTCATTTAATCAGCTCATGTGTGAGGAATGTGCCAGTGTGTCACAACACCTACAGCGACTTTACTGAGTATTATTACTGTAATAATAGTTACCGCAGTGCACATGTTAACGTTGAAATGTATACATGGTATCACGTTTCAAACTTTTAATAAGATCTATAGGTATTGGCATTTTGGCAGTAGCAACTGCGAAGTAAGAAATCTAGACACACGCTAGTGTGTCGCCGCCAAGTAACAGTAGATCATCCCATTGTAGACATCCGATTGTTAAAAATTGATTGTTAATGATAAAAAGGCGGCTCACTAGCAGACATGTGTCTGTTAACTGTAAGCAACTAAAAGCATATTTTGGCATGTTGAGGATAAATCCCAATGCGACAGAAATGTTTCAAATTGTGGAAAATGTAAGGGGAAGGGTCAAAGATAACGAAAAACTAAAATTTAAAGGATGAGTGTCCACCAATCATAGAGAAAAAGATGCGTCAATAACGTTGTTTTTATGTTACTGTCTAGCTAGCTGAACAAACCCCACATGGGTAAAAAAACCGCCAAGTTTCAGCCAATCAGAGTAGTGACATCGGAGCAAAAATGGCCACCAAGTTGCTATATTAGTTGCCATGCTAATCCCACCGGCTATTACTTCAGACGTTAACTGAAAAACTTGACCATTGCTACGGGTTGTAGCAATGGTCCAATAAAGCCAATTGGGAAAGTAGGAAAATTATTAGCAACATTCAAACCCTTAAATCTAGGGGGGGGGGGGGAACTAACCGACTTTGCAGCAACTTATTACTTCTAGGCGGCAACAGAAGCTTATGTGACTTGTGTTCATTTAATCAGCTCATGTGTGAGGAATGTGCCCGTGTGTCACAACACCTACAGCGACTTTACTGAGTAGCTGAGTAGCTAGCTAATAAGATTTTTCCCATGTTAAATCCCATAGACTTTTTGCTCATGGCTAGCGCAAAATTGCGAAGGCCTACGTACCTGAATTTTTGCACACGGATGCTTGGGGATCTGAGGATGGTCCTTTTGTTGGTTTGGGGGTTGTAGGGGTCAGGACAAATGCGTGGGAGGGTTTCGAAATTTGCCACCGGCGAATTTAAATTTCGTTTCTTTTCCAACTTGCAACCAAAGATTTTAAGCAACAATGGCTTCAACAATCAAGACTGGTCCTTAGATTTATTGTAAAAGCCTGGAAGAACTAAAAACTGAACTGTAACGAAGGACAAAATAAAGAAACATTAACGTTGCCGTGGATTGCGTAAGAATAAAGGGATGCACGTTAGATCATGGTTACGCAACAATACGAGCATACACGAGTAAATGGGTTTTTTTGTTAATAACCCCCCAAAAAATGCTTCGCATTTTGCTGTTTTAGTAACAGCGACCTTCGGGGGTTTCTGCATGACTAAATGTGAACGAAATCTTGAAAAATTAAGGGCAAGTTGCAGGGATAAACAAAACAACGCCAAAACATTTGCCATGTCAATAGTTCGACGGTTAAATGAAAACTAGAGTATTGCTATTTTCGGTAGTAATGTTTAAGTTTCCATTTAACGTCCAAAGTATTATTCGGTGCGATTAAGTTGGCGAATGTTTAGGTGATTTGATATCACTCCTTTGAAGAGCCAAACCATTCAGAACTTGGCGGCCCTTTTTACCAGTTTTGGTTTTTGATATGATAGAGTAAACTCTAGCAACTTTAACCATGTGATAATTATTGTTGTAATCTTATGTGTTATTTAAATCTGATTTTAATCAAAATAATCCGATTAATTCGATTATTTTAAAATAATCATGATTATTTCTAACCCTGTCAACTTGTAACAAAACTATCATAACGGTTTTCGAATGAATTCACAATGGCAACCTTAACCATGTTTTGGGCAGTGCATTCCAGGGATTGACTAATCTGTGGCAGAAAAGTTCTTCCTGACGTTGGTCCTGGGGGTTGAAAAAAGCGTTCTTGTCAACACTCATCAACCCATTCAACTCTTTCCTGCAATATATCTAGCTGGAGCCAGCAGGTGCCCAGAACTCAAGGGACGGTCGGACGAAAGTTTTAATCAGGAGTTGCACAGCCACTTTATCAAAAGGAAGTAAGAGAGTAAGTCTGAAGAAACTGTAGAATTTATTAGCTTTGCTGATAAAGTCTTTAAAGTGATCACCAGAGTTGAAGGATCCATCAACAATCACCACGAGGTCTCTCATGCTGGCAATAGCATCAAATGACATGCCTTCAAGGGTGTAAGTCTTCTTCGAGTTATTGTGACCAAGGTGGAGAACTTTGCATTTTGCAACATAAAAACGGACGTCGTTCCAGTTTACCCAGTTAGCAAAGCGATCGGGAGAAGACTTCCCCACCTCTCACGGGACCATGGAGTTTCATGTCGTCTGCAAAAAGCAGGCGGAGACTTTTAACCAATGGCCGCAGACTATTAATGAAGGCCAGGAAAAGAACAGGGCCAAGAATGCATCGCTCTGGAACACCTCTTTTAATGTCTCTTCGTCCAGACGTCTGACCGCGCAGAACGACCCTTTGATTCCTTCCCGTAAGGAAAGCTGAAGTCCATCTAATGATGGCATTGTTTACTTTAGCAAGACGAAATCCTTCAATGATCTTGTGGAAGGAAAGCTACCTGGATGTCCATGTAGATTACATCCCATGGTTCTCCTTGAAATCATGGCTTCACTTCAGGTCTTGAAGTCAGCAAGTAAATTTGTAAGGCAGGATCTTCCTTTGATGAATCCTGTTGATCATCAGCAAGGAATCCATTATCTTTAAAAAGTTAAATAAGGTGGTCCTTGGCAATTCGCTCGAGTAAATGAGGTACTTGCGAGATGAGACAGATGGGACTGTAACAGTTAAGAGTCAACTTTACTGCGTCCCTTGAAAACGGGTGAGACAAGCCATCTTCCAGCTAACAAGCAAGTCTCCTTCCAACATGGATTTGAGGAAAATGATACAGAGGGAGCCTGAGAATGAAAGGGAGCCGTTTTTCAGGGTGGAAAGGTGGATACACTTGGGGGGCCATGGATTTGCTTTGGTTGCTGCTGTTCCAAAGAGCAGGATGAAATTAGCATCAACTTCATTATCTTCTCTTAGGGTGTCGTCCGGGACTCAAGTACTTGGGGGCATTGCTGGGGACGGAGGAGGTCTTCCCAAAGATTTTTTTGACTTTAATTTTTTGCAGATCCCAGAATTGTCTAAAACGTATTGTTTCAAGCCACGAAAGGTCTTACAAATTCTAGAAATCCGTCAGTATTGTGGTGCCCAAGCTTACAGCGCTCCCTAAGACCCAGCGGTGTGCACAGGGGGGGGGGGAGGCATGTGGGACATTCCCCCTGCCCCTTTTGAACAAAAAACTTGCCATAATTTGAATTTCTGCACTGAAAATTGCTGGTCGCAGCGACCCTAGAGCCCTAAAAGAAAGGTAGGAAGCCCAAGAAAGGGGCCAACAATGATAAAAAAAGTGAAAGCGACATAAAAAAAAAGGCCTCCAGAAAAATAAACCCTCAGCATGTCCTTTCACTGAAAGTTGCTCCTGCCCTCTCGGATGTCTGTGCACGCTACTGCGGAGACCCCTTTGCTGGTGTGCATGAGTCGACAAATTGTTAAAATTTTGGTAAAACATGTTGGTAAAATTAAAAACGTATTAGGTGATAATTTGCGAAGGGCTTAATCCGGCACAGCAAAAGTTAATAAACTTTTCCATAACACTGTAAAAGTTAATTTTGGGCACTGTTGCTCTCCACGCTTTACGGAAACGCCGCAGCCGCAAAAAAGAATTGATCATTGCCGCCGTGGAAGAAGCAGTACCTTCCTAAACAACCGAACAGAGCGAACAGAACGCACCACTGTTAAGAGACAGTGTGGTTCCAAACTTAACGTCGCGCGTGCGCAGTGATGTTGCATCAGCCGTTCAGTACCTTCCGAAACTGCAATCACAGCTCAGCAAAATCAACAATCTCAACAGAGCACACGGTACGTCATAACTTTAAGGTGACCAGACGTGTCTAATTGGTTGGACCAGGCTATGCTAATGGATGTAACCAGGCGCTATCAATGCCAAATTGCAAACCATCTCGGGGAGGTGGTTTGAGTGGTTGCCAGTGGTGGAGCTTTTGAGCATGCGTGAGGAACCGGAAACAGATTCATCGCTGACAATGGTTGACGTAGGGAATGAGCTGAACTGTCACCAACAGTGGTGCGTTTGATTCGTTTTGTTCGGCGCTTTAGGAAGGTACTGAATATCCACAGACACGCATCGCTGTTCTCAGCCCGTCTCTCTCGATTGCCAGGTCAATGTGAAGATAATATATTATTTCCTAACTTTATCGATTACGCCAAGAAGGAAAAAGAACGTCACCGATTTCTAACTTAATCCACGAGTTCTTCCGTCTAGTAATGCCCTCTGGCGCGCACATTAGAAACTTGCCCAAACTTGCCACTCATATTTACGACCTTTGAACCCAACCCAAAACCAGAATTGTTGCATTTCGTATCAAACACTCCGTAACTTTCAATCAAAAATTCATTTTTAATTGCCTTGACAAAATCGTGACAAAAATTAAAAAAACAATTCGTTAAAACAATATTGTTCGAATTCCGGGACTGATGACCATGTTAGGCCGGGACGCGGCTGACGCAACAACAACGACTGCACGTGCTGCTGTGCTTGGGTAGTACTTACGTGCGCTAACTAGCTAAAACTATTTTAGTCGCCTCTTGACTACGTATGGTGCGCTCCATTGTATCCTTTCGGTTTGAAAACCCAGTGAAATGTCAGAGATCGGCAAAAAAACGCAAGCCAAACCTTTCATTTCCAACGAAAATTTCGAGTACTACTCTTGGTCTCACCGATGGTTTTACCAGCATTTGTTACCTGACGTAGAAGAAGTTGAAGATGTGAAACCAGAACCTGTCGTAAAACCTAGCAAGTTGCACGATAATGATAGCGTCGAGACCCAGAGTGTCTCTCCTCAGGTAAAGGGTAAGAAATGGGCGGAGCGAGGCATACAGCCACAAACACTATCGAAAATTCTTAAGGGCATCGCATCTTCGAGAACATCCGCATTATCCCGTGAAGAGCATATTGAATATATGACGCTTTGCCGTAAGAAAAGTTTAACGCCTGCAGAGCACGACAGGAAAGCTAGCCTGCTCCTTACCGTTGTGAAGGAGCAGACTGCTTTCCTGAGGAAAGCTCGTCATGCGGCAAACGAACACGTTCAACTGTACGAGTATTTGCATAACGACGCAGATCGGTACGTAAGGGAACTGCTGAGAAACCATTTTAAGCGGGTCTGCAAGTATCCTCGGTACTACGAGGTGAAAGATGCAATTCCGCTGACTGGCACAAGCCCCTCGGTTAAATTCAAACATCTGGCAACTCTACTCGACATGGGGCAAAGTCCGCGCGTCCTCATTCCTACGCTAAAAATGAAGACCGCAAGTCCACTAAGCTATGAGAAAATAAGCGAGCAATTTCCCATTGGAGACTTACCGCCGCGTGAAAACGTTCTTCATAAGACGCCTGTTAGTGCTGACCCGAATGCCGAAGTCCTGGCTAAAAAACATGGTGCAGCTATTGTTATCTCGAGCAGCACTCTGAAGAGACTAGCCGACAATTTTGGTCCAGATTTTAAAGATTGGTGGGTTGTCCCCATAGTTGTGCGCCGCTGTAACACAGATTCGGGGATTGCAAATATTGTGTTCGTCGATAAACCTCTTCCGCCTAAAGAAATGAACGTCTACGAACGGAACTACTGGTTTCACAAATTCAGTGTAAAGACCCTACTTTTACATCCAAACTACAAAAAGCCTGTTAATCGCGAAAATGTTACCCAGCCCGTTGTTCCAGACAGTGTTGCCAATTGTAAAGAAGATGTGGTTTTTGAAAATAACGAAGGTGTTGATTTTTTTGAAAGTTCTGCAGATCTCTGTGACCTAGAGGTATTTGGCGTTGAGACTTCACACCGGAAGGATTTTCTTACAACTACAAAAATTGTTAATTCACCCAAAAAAATAAATGGTGATCTTGAATCTAAGCAAGCTGTAACACAACCAAGCAAATTTGCGAATTCTCCCAAACAGATGAAAATAGACCTTGAATGTGGACAAGATGCAATAGAACTGTGTGAATTTGTGAATTCTCCAAAAAAGATGGAAAAGGACCTTGAACCTATAGAGGATGTAACAGAACCAAGCAAGTTTGTGAATTCTCCCAAAGAGATCAAAAGTGACCTTGAATGTGGACAAGATGCAACGGAACCCTGTGAATTTGTGAATTCTCCAAAACAGATTGAACATAAACAAGATATAACGGGACCGGACAAAAAGACAAGCATGAATAATGACGAATTAAAAACTGATGTTGACATCCTTGACAGTAATGTGTCGGCTGTAAAACTAGAAGCTTTGCGTATCACAGATGATACTCTTCCCAAAGATGCTGAGGACAGCGAAAGTGTAGCAAGTCTTGTGATCGATGAAAAATTGAGCCCCCAAAAAGACACAGAACATCTGAAACATGAAACCAGTTCCCCTGATCGTAGTGCCAGTGGGTTATTCTCTCCGCGATCTACCTGCAGTTCTGACGCATTATGGATTGACGAGTCGTACGATTCCCCAGAATGGATGAAGTCACCATTTTCCTCACAATCAGATTCAGCTGCTGGTGCATCAACCGCCGACACAACGGGAAAGCCCAGACAACGAAGATTGAAGCAGATAAAGCGTAAATCTTCGTGCTCGGCCAAAACTAAGGTTGACAAAAAAGCCAAAACAATAAAAACTGAATGTGATTCGAACAGAGCTCTTCAATCAAAATCTGTAACGTGGAACACGACTCCTTCCAATTTACTTACCGAAGAAAAGGATATGCAGCCATCAGAGCCTAAGGGAATGGTTACCAGAAGTAGGTCAAGGAGCGCATCAGACGTCGGAACACCAAAAAAGCCTAAAACAGTTACTGATGAACAAACAAAGAATCAATTGGGAAAGACTTCTGAATTAGAGGATGGAAGCAAAACTACAGCCGGTACCAGCGAACCCGAACCAAAACTAGTGCCTTCAAGAAAAAAGTTGCTGCTCGATATGTTTGGTAGCAGCAGTTCTGATGAGGAAGGGACACGACTCAAAACTGCAGATATTCCCAAAGAAAGGCAAAGCAGGCCTAGGAAGAAAAAAGACCTTTCGACAAAGCTGAAAAGTTCTAAACCCCTGCTTGTCCATGCAGATACAAATCCATTAACTCGCATCCTTGCTGAACAAGAAAAGATGCTTCAAAATACTGGAAAAGTCGACTCAACAAGCAAGACTGCATTGGGAGTATCCAGTCAGAGCAGTTCAACTTCAGTGATAAAAATCGCACCTGAAAATCCAAACGAATTCTTTTCATTTGCAACCGATAAGCAGGTGGAATACGACCTGTTTTCTCTAGGCGGTACACGACTTTTGGTACGGAGTTCTGTGCATGGCATAACTGAAGCTAATCCAAAACGACGTATCAAAGGCGAACGCTACTCAATTACCCCGAAACTGGAATACCAGAGTATTTGTGGAGGAGAAGTGCTGTCTCCTAGCGAAGAGGTCCGACAAATTGTGGATGCCATGGTTAGGCCTCATAGTAAGGTGGTGCAAGTTAGAATTGATGCCTATTCGTCAGTTGTTCTTGGAATTTCCATGTACAGTTGTGAAGAGTATGCTTGTCGTTCCCAGTCAGCACTTGACCTTATACATGCGCTGTTGCAGAAACTGCCCCACCTACCTGCTGGTAATTATCTCTTAAAACACAAGAAAAATGAAGGTTTTGCAAATATTTTGCGACAAGTTGACGAAGCCAAGCCAAGTGCCTATGACCTACATGGATCTTTCGCAGAATTTCTGGCCGAGCAACCTGCACCCATCACGACGGCCCCATGGCTCCCTATTGATCCTAATGTGTTTTTCAGCCAACACGCAAAACGCATTCCAGCAACTTTTCAGCCTGGGAATTTTCCAAAAGGACAGCGTAAGCCTCCCCAGCGAAAAATAAAAAAAGGAAAGAGTAGTCAAATAAATAACGGCAAAACCTAAGATTATTTAAAACATTCGCAATCCAAGTGTATTAAAGTTCTTTATATGCCATTTAAATCCAAGAGCAATTTTAATTTTCCACTATTGCGTAAATGTATTGGTTATTGGTACCAAGAATTTATAGGGTTTGGGAGGAGAATTTGTAACTCTTAAAAAGTCCCTATTGAAACACGTTGGATTTATCCCCATTAGTTCAGTTGGAGTTTTCAGAGGGCGCCACATGTTCCGTCTGGTAATTTTTGCTCATTTTTCAGCCCAAATCTAAAGTAAACTAAATTACAACTAAGCTAGGCTAAATAATAATTAAATACAAGCTAATTTCGTTTAATTTTAGGCTAAAAACTGAGGAGAAATTCCCACATAAAACTCATGGTGCCCTCTATAAATCTGAACTAATATGAATGTATCTAAGATGTTTTAGTATGGGTCTCAGTTACAAATTCTCTCTTGTTGGTACTAATAAGGCCAAGCAAAAAAAAAAAAAAAAAAGGTTTGGTTTATGGACCGGGTTGTAAATTGAAGAACCAGGCATTTTATGTTATTTAGATAACCACATATCATTGGCATGTACATATTTAGCTTAAAGCTGAAAGAGTAGATGACAAATGTAATGCTCAAATTCAAAAACAAAAATACATCGAGTATGGTATTTTGCAAATTTCCGATAGATGTAATAGTCCGAGCGATGTTATTTTCGGTCTCTCCTATCTTCTTCAGGCTTCCTTTCTTGTACTTGCTTCTGTTTTACATTGCCACGAATGCTAGTGCTTTTTAAAATGTGTGGAACCATTGCATTTTTAAAAATACCAGCAGTCATGGCAAAGTAAAACGGAACCAATTACAAGAAAGTAAGCCTGAAGATGATAGAAGAGACCAAAAATAACACCACTCGGACTATTAGGCCCATCGAAAATTCGCAATACCGCATTGAAGGTATTTTTGTGTTTAAATTTGAGCGTTACATTTGTGATCTATTGATTTCGAACATTCAAACTAGAAGATGGTTCATTTTTTTTAGCTGAAAGAGTATGTAGTCAGCCTGAAAAATATTTTGCTAATATGTTATTCGTCATCTAGTGCTCAATGTTTCTTTTAGTTTTTGCCAGATAACGTGTTAGTGCTTTGAGCTAGATAGAGGCTTGAAATTAGCACCATTGAAAAGCTCGTTCTGAGCCGGTTACAATGGTTTAGTGGAATGTCAAAAACTGTCCAAATTGGCAAAAATATGATTCTTAGCAGGTGGACCAAGCTTTGGATAAACAATTTTGGGGCGAGGGATAATCGTCTAACTGGAAAATCACATAATTGGAAGAGCGTGTAATGGAAAACAGTATAACGGAATATCGTCTTACAGGAAATTCGTATAATGGAAAAGCGTCTAACTGGAAATTCATATAATGGAAAATCGTCTAATATCCCTGCCTCGCTCGCTATACATATAACATCAGAAACCGCAGTTAGACGTTAATCCAGTTAGACGTTTACCCATTATACGATATTCCGTTTAGATGCTATTCCAGATTTTTTATTTACGCAGATTTTAGACAATTATCCCTTGAAACGATTTTCCAGTTAGACGTTTGTCCGACGCCCCACAATTTTGACTCACAATAATTTAAGGCACCCGCAGGCGCCTGTAAACCAAACTATTTTCATGGCCTAATCAGCAGGCTACCATGCGTTTTAGGCTACATCAAATCAAAAAATTGTTCAGCAATTATTCCCAATGTTGCAGTAATTTTCACTAGCCAGAGTCTTGGGCCCGGAGACTATGCTCGAGGGCCTGGACAACTTTCACGAATATGAATTGGGCAGCACTCGCTGTGTGGCCACGGTTAGCTCGCCAAGATCTGTAATCTGCTTGCCATGTCAAAAAAGTTTCATCAATTTTTGGTGCTAGGCCTATTATAGGTTTAAATTCTAGTTACTAATGCTAAAGGTTTGCACCAACACTGAAAGAATGAGTCTGTTATCAACACGTTAAGAGCCATCTTGATCGCAGTGTGTTTTTAAAGCCTTGATTTCTTGTTCTTCAGCAACAAGTTTCTAGCTTTCGCTGCGCATTTATTTATTTTTTGATTAAATTAATAAGATTTATGCCTCATGATTTGTGATAGTCCGATATTGATATTGGTATTGGTATAATCAGCATTTATCGGTAATTTTGCTGTATCGGCATCGAACCACTGTAAGGCTTCCAATACAGATAATCGTTACGTCAAGAAACGCAACCGTCCTCCCTGCAAAACTGAAACCAAGCGTGGTAAAAGCAACAACCAAGTGACAAAGGCAAAGCCATTTGCTCAGTTTGTAATGAAAATTAGTACGTGATAGTTCCGACGCTCTAAAATAATTTAACAACGACCAACTTAAATGGCAATTACATCCATTTTGACATGCATGCTTTACTTTTGGATCACTTACACAATAACTAAACACAAGAATTGCGGTAAGAATACGTTGCGTACGTCCGATACAACAATTTAATTATTGCATCACCAAAACATGACATGGAGACCGCCATTGTTTTGCTGGAACACGCAGAAATTAATGCCGACTGATGTCACTGTTCGATTTCGACTCGCAGCCGATTGAGATAGCTCTATTGGATGTGAGAGCTCGAGCGTCTGACGGCCTTAGCTGGCCGACAGTTGTCGTGGCCAACTAAGGCCATCGGACACTTGAAGTCTCACAGCCAATAGAGCTATCTCAATCTGCTGCGAGTCGAAATCGAAGAGTGCCATCAGTCGGCATTAATTTCTGCGCGTTCCTGCAAAACAATGGCGGTCTCCATGTCGTGTTTTGGTGATGCAATAATTAAATTGTTGTATCGGACGTACGCAACGTATTCTTGCTGCAATTCTTGTGTTTAGTTATTGCGTAAGTGATCCAAAAGTAAAGCATGCATGTCAAAATGGATGTAATTGCCCTTTAAAAGCTAAATGAGAAGATGAATGTACTGGAAGCTGTAAGTAGAAGTAAGAGTAAAAATGCTGTTATTGCTGCATGAAATTTTTGGATCATCTCGACACTTGCAACCCATGCAAAATCTGAAACTGAGGTTGAATTTGTGTGGAAATTACACTTTATGCCATGCAAAGTTAATTGTCTGGTTTACAGGCACGTGCTGGTGCCTTAAATTATAGCGTGTCAAAATTTTTTTATTTTAATCTTGGTCCACCCACTAAAAATCATATTTTCGCCAAATTTTGACCGTTTTTGATATTCCAATATACCATTTTAACTGGATCGAAACGAGCTTTTCAATGGTGCTAATTTCACACCTCTAGCTCAATCCACTAAAACGTTATGTGCTAAAAACTTAGAAAAAAAAACACTGAATACTAGCATTCATAAAAGGTTCGAAAGTCATTTTCGCTCACTTTCAAAATACAGACATTAAAAATACCTTGCTAATTTTCGACTGAAATGCTTCAGTCTTCATCAGGCATCCTAAGTAATTGGCTTTTCTATATCTCCCCTACTGATATTTTGAACACGGCGACCATTTTGAAAAACGTTGTGGCCTCCGGTATTTTCAACACTGCTGCGTTCCTGCTTTTCTCGTTCGCTCTTTTCCAACCACTTGCACTGGAGCAGGGAATCAAGTTCTTTTCCCACTAGGTGCACAACATGCGGGTTTGATGGCCCTTGGGTTTTCATCAGTGGGACAGAATGTCTTCCGTGGTGTTGGATGGCGATTGATTCTAGGCACCTAAGGTGGGTGTGACTCGCAGTGTTAGAGCTGATGAGCGTTTTTGATGAAACGCAGCAGCATTGAAAATACCGGAGGCCACAACGTTTTTCAAAATGGTTGTCGTGTTCAAAATACCAGTAGGGGAGATGTAGAAAAGTCAAATTACCTAGGATGCCTGATGAATGTAGAAAAGCCAATTACCTAGGATTCCTGATGAAGACTGAAGCATTTCAGTCGAAAATTAACAAGGTGTTGTTAATATCTGCATTTTGAAAGTGAGCGAAAATCAGTTTCGAACTTTTTACGAATGTTAATGAAGAATTTCAAAGTACATCCAGTAACGGTTTTTTCAGACTGAATACTAGATGGCAAATAACTAATTAGCAGTGTATTATATTTTTTGGCCATATATTATATAATTTTTTAAGCTTTCTTCACATGCTGTCAGCTTTCAGCTTTACTTGTTGAAGAAACGGGGTCAGTTAAATAAAAAAAATAAAAAATAAAATGCCTGGTTGCTTGGTGCTTCAATTTGCAAGCTCGTCCATAAACCAAACAATTTTTTTTCCATGGCCTTAGTATTTTTTTTTTTTTGTATTATTATTGTTGGTATCGACATCGGATCGTTTTACCCTTTAACTGTATCGGATTGGATCAGTAAAAAGTCATATCGGCCGAGATAGAACCAAGGAGAGTTGCATGCATTTATAAAAAAACAGTTCATAACATTTTTTTGGCAAAGAGAAAATGAACAGAATGGATTTAAATAAGAGACTATTACCTAAGGTTGGATAATAATGATGCCAAATATGCTTTTTATACTCTTGTGCTGTGGAAATACCAAATGTAGCATTATGCCTAGTTCCAACAGGTGCAACCCTTCCCAATGTGAAAAATAGCTTGGATTGCGGATAGGATACCACAGTGCCAAAAATGTAACATGGAAAAAGGCGCTAAAATTATAACAATAGTTGAGTTAGTTAGTCCTTCTGTTGTAGGGCTCAAAGCAGTGCAACAATCACTGGTAAAGCTGGAATTCTAAACACTGCACAAAAGTGGCCTAAATGTGCATAACTTTGATGCTACAATCAGCGTTTGTTTTCATTTGCATTTCTACTTGGATGGCATGTTAACTTACACATTTTAGAAGCTGGGTTTTTATCAAAGATATCGTGAAACATGCATTAAGCTTACAAAGCGGCTAGACTGCCTAGTTGCACCGGTCTTCCGTTCAGTTCCTCCACTTCCAATGTTGAGGCGCACACCTCTATCATGCACTACAACAGCTATCTCTATTATACTAATCTAAAAGCAGCTTAGCCATCACAATTGCCGGTTAAAAATGTGTGAGCTTTTAAGCCTGTCTTACATTTTAGGCCTAATTTTAACCAACAGTTTTAATTTCGTAAGTAGCAGCTAAAGGAGATAAGGATTGTATAGTAGGCCTATTCAGTTTTGCAACACGGTGCGCCTTCAGGCAACATAGCCTATATAGATCAGTGGTAGTAGGGAAGTTACTTGTAGCAACTTGACGTTGCCATGGTAATATGATTTTAGGCCCAATTTTCCTTTTTTAGGCCTAATTTTAAAAATGCAGTTTTAATTTCGTAAGTAGAAGATAGGCCTAATGGAGAATTTGGTTTGACGGTAAGCCTATTCATTCATGCAACAATGCGATGAGACTATTTAAGCGATGCTAAAATCCATTGGTATATTATTGAGGATTTTAATTTAGGATTTTAATTCAACGATCAAATGTTATTATTTAGTTTACGTCGAAGAAGTCTATTAGCTATGAGGAAGTGATGATGTTTTAATTTGCCATGTTATTTAACTAACTTCTCACACTGAATCTAACGTAAACAATGGTCGTCAATATCAATATTGGTACTGTTGCGAAGTTGAAAAAAGTGACGGACGGACAAAGTCGTTGCTTCATGATGTTTAGACGGCCAGTTTTTGAGCCCTGACACTTTGACCGAATAGACAGAAGACTAAAACGGAGGAAAAATCAATAAATTTTTTCCATTAGGTCATGCAAAGTAAAAAAAAATGGTTCTCGGGCCCTCCCGCATTGATTTTTTGTAAGAAATAAAAATAATTGACGTGGCATTTATTAGTGACTTTTGCAAAGTCAACATTAGTCTGATTACTACTGTTGTATCAATACTACATAATCTGCCGCACCAGCTAAAAAGCTTTGCATAAAATTATTTTTTGGGGGGTTTGTGAAGTCCGATCTATGCTTGCTTCGAATAAAAATTTCCAAAAAACAGCTTTTTAAATGCTGTTTTGAAGCAATCTGGCCATTTTTTTTAATGTGAGGAGTCAACACCTTCTACTTAAAGTAATAGCTTTGCTTCAATGAGAAATAAAAGCTTTTAACTACTATTCGGATGAATTGCTTTCGGAAGACGAACGTGTCGTTACATCATGTGCGTTGGCATTCTTTTGTTTTAGTTCTAAAAGCTACAGAAACTACAAAAACGGTAATTCAGGATTGCGTTAGTATCAGTACACAAACTGAATGTAGGACAAAAACTTTATGGGATTGGGGAATTTTAAGCCGGATTTAAGTATAAGCCCACTATTTGAAAACATCAAACACACCTTTGATAGTCATGACTTGTTCGTCCAATAAAAATTAATTTTAATATGAAAATGGCTTTTTTCCCCCACAAAATGTGTTAAAAAATACTGAAAAATCTCATCCCTCGTCAGTTTCCAGCTCTCTGCGCCCGAGAACCGAACCTGCTTTAAAAAAAAAAGCCTCGTCCTTTGTCAGTTTCTAACTTTCTCTGCCTGAGAACCATTTTTTTTAACTTTGCATGGCCTTAAAACAGTAAAACAAGAAAAATGTTCAATAAAATTTGTTATTATTTAAATATCAGGTGTTGGCACCATGGTACTACAATACCAGATATTGCCTCATTCTTAAGTACAGGATAAAACCGAATACCGAGATACTAAGCTTGGTACCGGCACTGGCTGAAAAATGTATGGTACTGGCCAACACTAATACTACGATAGTTTTCAGTCCTCGTCGTCCTGTAGCAACCAGGAATATTTGCATGAAGTGATGTAGATTGAATGTAACGTTATGTCTTTATTTTCAATTACTCACATATTTGGGGTTGATTAGAACACTCCTCTTCTAAACTGCAACATAATCCACAGTTAAAACAAATTCTACACCAACATCTACACCATGTGGGAAAGATTGTGTCTACTAAACAAAGCGGGATCGAGGTGATACTCTTGACGACTTGTCGCCCCAAACGTCAGGGACTCGTTAACACTATTACTACTGGTACAGTTAGCTCGGGTAGCTCCTTATGGGCGACTGACCAGTTGCATGAACTTGCTCATGAATGAATGAGCCAGTGTCACCCCACCTGCACCCGGGGTCAGGATGGCCAGTACAGGTGGACTTCCAATCGCAAAACATAGGTGCGACTCTCCATTCCACGGCAATGTCGAAGTCATTCTCACATGAACACGAACTGAATCAGTCAGTCACGTATACCAGTCCGGAATAATAGGTCGCAGGGCTGGAACGAACGCTTACAGCAACAGTAGCGACAAGCATGGCCCGGATTGGAATCGGTACCGATGCCAGTCGATAATGCAGCAGTGCAATACGGTGCAACGAGTGTTTGTCCTCCGAACTTTGTTAATCAGTGGCAATGGCCAGGATACAGCCAGTGGAACACAGCATCACAGCCATTCTACCCAGGATCACAGTTGCCTGGACTGATGCATCCACCACCTGCCCCCTGCCACCCCCAGTACAGCCAGGTATGGGGCAAGTATTTCAGTGGTACCTGGACGTGAAGAAATACAGGATCGTGTAGTTATTCAACTGATAGTAGAGGAAGCGAGAGGTGACGAAGAACTTGTCGAAATCAATGGACGATCTGTAACCTCGGAGAATCCGGATACGGGTCGAGGGCATAGAGTAGAAATGAAGGGTGGATGAGATGGACGATTAGTTGCCTATTTGGACTGTCCAAAAGTGATGGTGCCAGTGCCTCATGAGGGTGTGTCGGCATATTCCTATCAAGGGCTGATCCAGAACGAAGGCTAGGAGGGGGCCGCAGGATGATTTCTCTACGTTTTAGTGCATTTTTTTCGTAATTTAACTGCATGTAAAAAAAATTTCTTCAATTTTTCCGTATTTATTTGCCTTGGAGGGAGCTGCAGCCCCCTCGGCCCTTCCCTTGAATCCTATGCCTTTTTGGATGTGATGGGGAGCCCTCAGAGATAAGGGTAAGGTCTTCAACGTCGGTGCACCGATCCCACCAACAGAACGCGGTAAAGGCTCCTTTTCCGTTACTGTGACAAATGCTGATGCTCCTTGGCTGTGTACCATACTTTTGAGGTGACCGAGTATGTGGCACCTGAGTGCCGCATGGACATGGACTCGTCATTATCGTGGTCCCAAGTTTGAGGATGCCACACCAAGAATTTGAAGAGGGCGAGAAGCTCATCAGAGCCAAAATTAGGAAGTTTCTGGTGGCTCTGCCGAACGAGCGGGATGCGACCGCCATACTGACGCTCCCACAACTCTGTGCTGCATAGGAGAGATGCCTACTTAGCTTCAGCTCGTGAGGAAATTTGTAGGGACACTGTGAAAAACCTGCAACTGTTGCCGATCCAAAAATCCTCACTGCTTTTTAAGAGACAGTTACGCTCACTGTGGACCTGAGGGAAAAGGTCAAACCATCGACAGAGTACCCCCATCTCAATGTACGGAAGGGGTTTCTGACTTCCATCGAGGGGGTTAAGGTCAAAGTGCATATCGTGAAACAGGAGCACCCATCAACTCACAACCAAGCCTGAGGTACGACAGGACAGGTGGAGATCGTCGGGAACTGCAGCACCAATCATGCCAGTGGCAGCAGGGGGCCCCACGGAACTGACGTCTAACAGGCACTGCCCCCTCACTCCACTGCCAAGTCGGATGGCGGCTAAGGCACCACTCGGATGCTGGGCAACAGATCACTTCACAACAGGTTTATGTTAAACATTGTTTTGGAAGGGTATACCCCTATGGTTGTGCAACCCCCTCCTCTTGTGCGCGAACCACCCATGTGGCTGCTATGTAGACCGGAACCCAGGATGGTCAGAAAGAAGATTTGTGTGCTGCTAGAGAAGGGGGCACAGAGTTGCCCCCAACCATTAGGGCTTTTACAGCCTGGCATGGGCTATACCAAAAAGTGGAGGAGGAAACAGGTTAATTTTCAACATCTGGCGGCAGAATTTCTTCGTAAAGTCGGACCATTTCAAGATGGAAACACTCACAGGCCCTTCAAGTAGGGGATTTCATGATATCTTTCGACTGCCAGGATGCTTACCTCCATGTGCCTCTTCATCCGTCTGTGTACCACCTGTTCAGGCTGGTGTGCAAGGGCAAGGAATACCAGTTTGTAGCCCTTCCGTTCGGGTTGTGTACGGCCCCTTACATCACAGTACTAATGAAACCAATTCTAGGCCTGCTCCATCGACAACGAATAAGTGTGTTCACAGGGGCTCCACATCAGTATTGGAAATACGGGCAGTGACGTTGGCGATCCTTTCCTTGCCCGATGTACTCAAAGGTGCGATGGCTACTTTGTTATCAGACAACACATCCACAGTGTCCCATGTTATGAGGAGCGGAGGCCTCCATTCGATTTCCCTTTACAGGGAAGTGTTGTTGCTGTTTCACCTGTGTTTTCACATATTCAGATACCCCTTCAACCGACACACATTGTGGAATGCCTGAACGTTCTGGCGGACGAGCTATCGCAGAGTACCCAAGTTCCCACGACGAAGTGGCGGCTTGCAATGGAGGTATGTCAGGACCTATTCAGGTGTTTGGGGACACTTAGGATCAACTTGTTCGCGACCAGGAGGAACAGACACCTTCTGATGTTCATATCACCATTCCCGGACGACAAGACATGGACGCTGGACAGCCCCAGCATGTCCTGGGAGCGGCTCTGGGTGTATATCTATCTTTGCACCGTTTTGCTTGATCCAGGCATTACTGATCAAGATAAGGGACTCCCAGGGGGAGGCGGGGTTCATCCTGATCGCGCCTTGTTGGGAGTCAGCTCCTTGCTTCGTGGACATTTTGGCATTGGTGAAGGAGGAAGCGGTCCAACTGCCCTTTCAGCCGAATCGTCTGTCTCAACACGGGAGAGGACGCTTTACCCCAACCTGGGGTCTTGCACCTTCATGGGTGGAGACTCTGAATATGCAAAATTTGACTAATGCAGTGTGAATCTTCTGCCCAGGAAATACGTAATTGCTTTGAACATCTGTTTCAAAAAGGTCTTTCACTGATTGCCGTTAAAGGATACCAAGCAGCGATCAGTTTTGATATTGACAGGTAACTTGGACATGGTGTCCCACCCAGTGGTTACCCGGTTAGTTCATTTTTTTTAGGTTCGTCGACCACAAGTAAGATGACTATGCCCAGAATGAGATGTCCCCTGGTGTGCCATTACTTCTCCCCCCCCCCTCCCTTTGAACCATTGGGGAGGGCATCGTTCAGGGATTTGACCATTAAGACGGTGTTTCTTCTAGCTCTGGCGACAGTGGTGAGACAAGGAGAAATTGCAGCCCTTACCAGAGGAAGGTTGTACTTCTGGTGCGACAACGACGGTGAAAACCCAGAAACCGGGGGAGACACCTGCTCGAATTATGATTTTGACTCTTACACAACTGGTCGGACCAGATTGCATCGAGAGAGTGCAGTGTCCGGTCCGAGCATTAAAATTATACCTAGCGGCATCCGAGGAGGTGGTGGAGTTGGGCTGAGGTAGGGGAAACAGCCTTGAGAATAATACCTCGAAGCCTTGGAAACCATTTTTTTGTGAAGTTAGACAAAGAGAGTAATCTGACCGCACTTCCAGTGAGCCCTCAAATGGCGGCGACATGGATTGGCATAGTAATTGAAGAAGCATATAAGACGGCAGAGCGACCCCCTCACGAATCCGAGTGGGGCTTGTAAAGTGGTGGTAATAGTGGCGTCATGGGCATTTGCGACTGGCATGCAAGTGGCGTAGTAAGGCCACGTTTATTGCTCACTACCTCAGGAGTGCAGAGGCGTCAACAACGGACAAACCAGTCACACCTTTTGTTGTGACGGGAAGTGCAGTATAGAGCAAGTGAGGCTGAGATGGAGACTAAGCAGACACGTACGTCAGGTATGTCAGGTTCGACTGCTACCTTCGATGTGACAAAATCAGCAAAAAAACAAGTAAGTATTTTAGGACAGCAGTAAAAACGGGGTTTTGCCCCTATAATAGTTTTTACTTGTCATAAAATACTTACCTGTAAGAATCCACCCTCCACCCTCATTGAACCTGATGCGGGCTGATGTCCTTGCCAACAAGCTTTCCGCGGATGGCCCCATAAGTTTTGGCGGGAGGTAAGGAAAAGGTCCATAAATCGTGCATGAAGATCTGACAATATCGAGGGTGCAAAACGTGATGAGGGTATCACTGGACTTTGGGCGGACACGTATGGTATTATCTTCAATGCTGTGTGGCCATTGATAGAACATGTCACGGAAGTTGATGGTTTTCTGGCCACTGGAGATGGTATTACCCCAATATTGATGCAAGATGCATGTGAGCATATGCTTAATGGCACGGCACGAGGCAGGGATGGTGCACATGCAATTTGCTTCCCAATGGAAAAGCAATATGCAAAAAATTGGAAGAGACTTCCCTAGTCCAAAGAATTGCTGTCGGCAACACTGGGATGTATGACGTATGAGACTATGGGGCTAGTTAGGTGCAACCTCACACAATAACCAGGCTCCTAGATCAGTATTGTGCAACATTTCAGAGACTACGTTGCATGGCTAGGTGTTTTTTAAAGAATCTTTTTGAGTGCATCACTAGTATAAGGAGCCAATGAACGACCATACATTTCGCATATTTGCATGCGCTGCCATGCTTCGAGGTGATGATGATGATAATGGCTATCCCTTTTGCAACTGGGTGAGGCCGAAGCCACCTAGCCCTCCAACACAAAAACTTCAAAAACCCTGTCCCCACTCCTCTCCACCAGCAGCGTCTTTCCTACCTTGACTCCTGCCCCCTCTTCCCTCCAACCCAGAAGCCGCCTGATGGACTCCTCCCCCTCCCCAATATTCTCCCTACCCTTAAGGAAGGACGATGTCTTTGCTAAAATCCTGTTAGCAAGTTGTTGGTCACTTTTATGTAGCCACTGGTGCTGAAGGTTTCATTGTAGTTCTGTTTCTCTTTTTTGTTTTTTTCCATTTTTAAACTGTTTTAATCTGAAATTGCTGTTTTCCTCTTTTTGGGCGACGCGATTTTTTGTAAATAAATAAATAAATAATATAGCTCCGCTGTGAAAACACTCCAATGTAATCTTAGACCACGCATCACGCGAAAACCACAAAGTCTATCCAAACCAAACTTTGCATGCAGTAGCACGGGAGTCCGGGCAAGGTTTATCAAAAGAAAAATCCGGAATTGGACATGGGATTGAGGAACCATCAGGGTGACAAAATGGACCAATAACAAGAGCCAAAATCAAAACAACAACGATACGCGAAGCCGTTTCTAATTGTTCGAGGCATCCGATTGTTAAAAGATGGATTGTTGATGATAAACAGGCCGTGTTAGGCGGTAATAAACCAAATTCAAGTTATTTTCAGTTTTCGTCGACCGATTTGGATGTTTGAATACACCATTTTCACGGTTTTTTCACCACACCTTTCCAATGGCCCAACCCCTTCAGCTGCTGTCTCTTATTGTTTAGAAATTACAAATCAAATCCGATCCGATCCGATTGACAGCCAAACAGCAACGAAAACGGAGCCCGTCACTCACTACCTTCCTCAACCACCGAACAGAGCGAACAGAACGCACCACTGTTAGAGACAGTTTGGCTCCAAACTTTGCCTCACGCCTGCGCAGTGATGTTGAGTCAGCCGTTCAGTGCCTTCCTAAACTACAACACAGCTCAACAAGCTCAGCAAAGTATTCGTACGTCATACCTTCACCGCAACTTGCTAGCTAATGGTTTTGACCAGGATTGGGTATTAGATGTGACCCGGCAAGAGCAATGCCAAATTGCGAACCATCTCAGGGAGGTTGTTTACTGGGGTGGAGGTTTGAGCATGCGCGAAGGAACAGTTTTGATTAAACAAATACATCGCTGACGATGTTGACGTCAATCAAGCCGCATCAACACAGATATTAGAGGGAATGAGCCAAACTGTCACCAACAGTGGTGCGTTTGGTTCGCTCTGTTTGGTCGTTTAGGTACCGGTGATAACGACGGTGGAACTGATGACGGCCCTAGTTTAGCTAGGAAGGGAGTTTCAACCTCATTTGGCCTTAGCACACAAATCTATCATTCGGGGCCGATGTACTTACTCGTCGGGATTTATGTTTTTCATTATGGCTTGTAAATCATTTCCGTTCGTGTTGGTGCTTGGAAGAAAATAGATCGATTTTAATGGATAGCAGCGAAATACCTTAATGGAATAGTGAAATAAGTTAATTTTAATAGTTAGCAATTGAAGTTCATGCAGACGTAAACTGTAGCTGCCGTCAATAACTTTCTATTGAAGATATTATTGCGTGCGTCACTTCAGTATATCCCCACAGCATTTTGACTTGTGAAGTTGCTTACAAGGTCTTTTTGCTCTAATTACCGAACTGAGAATGAAAAACAACGATAAATCGTTAACGGTTTTAAAGTCCATGAAATAACTTGATCATCTGTTTGTTACGTGCTGCGCAACGCTGAATTTCCATAATCGACCAATACCTTACGTACCAATGACAACAATCCTTGGATGGAACTATTGTCCAAGATAAACTTGACTGAATTCTTTGTATTTATGTTCTAGTAACAAGTCGTGCAGTGAAGCCAGGCAAACTATAATGGTGGTTTAAATACAAATGAATGTGGGACATTCATTACAGTGACAATGTCCAGTTCTCCAATTGGATAGAGTTAAAACTTTGCCATAAATACAATCGGTGGAAACCCGTAACCTCCTTGCTCCCCCCCTCCCCTTCCTCCACCTATTGCGTTTGAAATACCTCTCCATATCATTTTAATGAGACTAGTGATCACAAATTAATTAACTCGTGGTTTTATACTACGGTATCAAGCTAATCTTTGGATTATTTTTGTCTCTGCCTGTGTGGTACTGCAGCAGTAGTTTGTTGTCAATCACCCAGGTGGTGTGACACGTAATTAAGTGTATATTTGCAGTGTGTGGGCCTATCTTTGTTGTTCCGTCAGCATTGTCGAGTACTCTAAGAACGCCGTTATTACCTAACGGTCAAATTTGCCTGCAGGACACAGAATTGGAATTTGTGGCGCCCCCTACATAGCGTGAGCTAAAATAGTGATTGTGCCCCTATCATCCTTGTAGCCATTTCTTCGAGTCACAAACTTAATGTATGGAACTCTTGATTTAAGTTATTTGATTTCCGTTGAAGGTTAAATGCCAAGAAATGTGAACAAATTGGTGTATCTTTTTTGTGGCCCAGTTTTGCAACATAAGGCCAGACGCGTGCAACTGTTGCAAACTCATTCACTTTCCTGTTTTTCCCCCACCTCGGAGACGGCTTGGCTACATTGGTTCATGAAAATGTTGCAAATCTACGCGTGGGATGCTTGAAAATAATTACAGGTTTTGACCTTTAAGCACTCGGCTATAGCTTAGGGTCATTTACGCTGCCTAAAACATCTGAAATCAAGTACTGTAGTAGTACGATTGCCTTCTTAAGCCAAGTTAAGTGACTTACGACGTTTATAGGTGTTTAATTTGCACGACAATCTTTGTTTTTTTAGCGGAAATCGGTGTGCGAGATAAGCCCAACTCGGGCTTCCATAGTTAGCTTACCTTCCAGAGTTACCTTACCTCACACTTCAGTTACCTTTTGTAAAAGGCCTTACAATACATCACTTTTTCCTTTTTTTCACTACCTGAAAATACACTGCATATGAAAGAACGTAGTATTTATGGCAGTACCGTAAATAAATTAGTTGGGAGTCTCTGGTTTATAGTCCTCTGGAGCTATTAGCAAAGTTGTATCCCTTGCCTCCATTTTCAGTAATGGATGACTCAAGGATGCTTAATGAAATTGATTCAGTAGAAATTCTTTGCACGCCGGAAACTAGTTTCGCAACTCTTACAAATGTAGAAAATCCAGAGGAGGATATATCGATGCAGGTAGTAAATCGTCCGTACAAATGCGATTTATGTGTTGCTGCGTTTTCACGAAGATTTAATTTGAAGAACCATCTCAGAACTCATTCTGGCGAGAAACCTTACAAATGCCAATTGTGTGAGGCTGCCTTTTCACAAAGTGGTCATTTGACGATCCATATGAGAATTCACTTTGGCGAGAAACCTTACAAATGTGAAGTGTGTGATGCTGCTTTTTCTATAAATGGTCACTTGAAGAACCATCTCAGAATTCATTCTGGCGAGAAACCGTACAAATGTGAAGTGTGTGATGCTGCGTTTTCTCGAGTAAGTTATTTGAAGCGGCATAGACTAAGTCATTCTGACGAGAAACCTTATAGATGTGAATTGTGTGGTGATGCATTGTCACGAAGAGGTCAGTTGAAGGACCATCTTGAAATTCACTCTGGTGAGAAACCTTATAAATGTGAATTGTGCGATGCTGCGTTTTCTCGATTAAGTTATTTGAAGCGGCATAGACTAAGTCACTCTACCGAGAAACCGTATAAGTGCGAAGTGTGTGATGCTGCATTTGCCCAAGTAGGTAATTTGAAAAAGCACAGACTAATTCATACTGGCGAGAAACCTTATAAATGTGAATTGTGTGATGCTGCCTTTGCTCGATTAAGCAATTTAAGTCGGCATAGACGAAATCTTTCTTGTGAGAAATCTTAAAAGTATGATTTGTATGATGCTGCACTTCTGAATTAGGTAATTTGATGCAGCATAGATGAATTCATTGTGCAGAGAAATGTAAGAATTTGAATTGTGTGGCGCTGTGTGTGGAGCTAAGGTGTGCCTTTAAATGGCTTCAAAAGCAAGCATACCTTACAACCCTCTCCAATGTCTGTGACCACTTGCCGTTAGGCGAATGGAAATCAGCAGTTAGCGACTTAGAATTTAGCCTTACTGGCCAAAATGGATAATGATAGCAATAGATAATGACTCTAAGAGTGCGATATCTCGGGGACCGTACAAGTTAGAGACGAACGTTTTGTGGTGTTATGCTCAGATTTATAAGGGCTACGTTACTGCTTTTTACTTCATTAATACGGGGGTTAAAGAAAATTTACAATTTCGTAAATGCACAAATATAGAAAAACCATGCATCGTGCAAGACGTATTTGGTATGGATGTGGCGAATAGTAATTGTGAAATGGCGAGTGCTTTGTAAGGTCGACTGCCATGTGGCGGCTACTGGATTCACATTCGAGAGGGTTGACACCTCATCGTATTTGACATTTGATTGTGCTTTATCCACTTTGGATCCTAAAAATGTACTGGTATGTTTTTATTCATTCTTACCGAGTACCTCACTTTCGGTATACTGTACAAAACTGTGGAGGGCAATACGTGTGCCATTGCCTAGCCTGGCTCTTTGTTGGTCATATTACTTCATTTTTCAGACACTGGATGGCAGAAGCATGAAGTAGAATTTCTGTTTTTCTGGTTTTAGCAGGAGCTTGTTTTTGAAATGAAAGCCAACGTGGCATTGTCACATGAAAGTGAAACTGAAAATGGCGATTTTATTGAAAGTAGCACGCCACAGAGACTCGAATTCTGTGCCAGAAAGCTATTAATTGAACAAATTTCATCATTAAGGCTAACGTGGTGTTTTTATTTCCGACTTGAGCAGGTTTGTTTGTCACTACAGTAAAACCTCTTTAACTTGAACTCCAGCGAGGCTGGCATTGCAGTTCGAGTTAAGCGGTGTTCGAGTTAAACGGAAACGCATTAAAACATGACAGGCTGTTGGCCTGGGGAATTCCGAGTACATCTTTGCCTCCAATTTTTGCTAAGTGCAGATTGGTTTAATATGTGAAATGTACTACTAATTCCTCAGTAAAAACAGCAAAAATTCTTTTTCAGGTAGAAAAGTGACACAGAATGCATGGTGTCAAATAGTAAAATTACCATCCGGAGTTTGAGTTAACCGATATTTGTTTGAGATAACGAGGGTAATTTTGTATTGGGCCAACCAAATAGCACAAAATTGTTTGACTTAACCGATAGTTTGACTTAAGCAAGTTTGAGTTAACGAGGTTTTACTGTAGTATGCATTCGTCTTACTTTTGTCAAAACACAAATATTTAGTCTGTTTATTCCATATTTTTTACAAAAAGAAATGTTTTTTTTTTTTACTTTTTGTGTAAGTTACGAAAAGGTGTGCACTTTATCTACTATCCCAAAAAATATTTGTGTTAATTGGTGAAAAACTAGCAGAGTTGTGATTTTTTTTTTCGTAAGACACGAATGTGGTCAGGACCAGCAGACTTAAGCAAAACAGTACATTAGGCTCCAAAGTGTTAACGTGTTTCGAGCAGCAGGTGTGGTTTAGGCTATTATTAGTATTATTTATTTCAACTTACAACGTAGTGCGAACGTACTAGACACATCAATAATACATTTATGTACAAAACATCATTCACATAATCGATCAGTCATGTTCTATCGCTTCCTTATCCAATTCCTTCATCACAGAGTGCTTCAACGTGTAAATTAAAATTCCCTTTTAAGTCTCTTGTGTTCTTAACTTATTTGCCACACTCCATTATACACTAGACTCCGTTTATAAGCAACTCGGTTTTAAGGAATTTAAGGCATTTAAAAAACAGATTACAACAACCATTCTAACAGATTTAGTGCTATTCTCTTCCTGATATAAAGCATTTTCGGTTATAAAGAACCGTTTTCACTGTCGCTTGAGGTTCTCTGTAAGTGCTGTCGACTCGACTGTAGTCTCTTTGATTCTTTAGCCTAACTCCATCTCCCAGTTTTTACTACCAAACAACAATTTTGACAATGCATTTCCACTATAAGTAGGGCGACTTCCAAAATTAGTTTAATTGTGCACTTTGTGATACATACGTATTAATCGGCAAGATTGAAGGTAAGATATTTTTGGCAGGACAATTTGACAAATAAGGTAATTTGGCAAGATGTCCAAAACAAGACAGCTATGGAATCACGCTCAATTTCATATGATGATGTCATAAAGTCAAAATGGCCACAAGTTGAAAAGAATTTTTTCTCGTAACATCTGATTAGTTCAAACAATTAAAAAAAATTATGTATGAAAAATGTTCTGCACGAAATTTCCTACGAAAATAATCCTTTCATTTTTAACGCAGGACAAGCATTCTTGACGAAAATCTACATTTAATATTCGGACGTTGTCGCAGTTGTCTTCGTCGACGCATCGCAACTACAGTTCGACAAATGTTTGCATCATAGCAACCTACATGATGTGTTTTCCTCTACAACAATTTGTATTAAGAGTTCGAGAGCTTATACCTTTTGGAAATACCACCAACCGCATTCGTTTATTTACTGTATATCGGGTATACAGTTATAAGGTAGGAGCCACTACCATGCGTCTGATGTTTAGTAGCTTTGTGTTACTCGTGTAGTAGTTTTAATGGTAGCAACTATTCAAACAGTTCTAGGCCAATTTTGTGCACCATGCCTTTTCTTGGTATTTCTAAAATAAATACAACTAAAAATATTTTGCCGTAAATAAATTTTTTTTTATATTTACTCGAACAAAAATAAAAACCTGCTTTATATAAACTAAAACAAAGAAAAAACCTGCTTTGTATAAACTAAGTCACTTTTCTATTGCTGTTTGAAAACATAGATTACCTGTAAATTTATTGCATATTTCCCTGAAGTATGCTCTCTTCGCTGGAGGCTTTTGAGTTGCGTTGATCACCTAACTCCGTAACCCGGTCTGCGCATGCGTCCTGCGCAGCCCCTCTATAAAAGCATTTAGGCGTGGCCGGCCTGCCATCTTTTCCTTCCAGCGCTTACTGAACACACATAGTCTTCTTGCTCTCTTCAGTGTCGTACCATCTTTCTGTCGCATCATCTCAAGCTGTCGCACCCACTTCCGTCGTCTCCAAGCCAACGCCTCTACCGCTTGTCGCCTTAACTTCTGTCGCACCAAGATGGTAAGATCTAAAGCCTCGCCCGACGCGTCTACCAATCGAGCGCCCAGAAGCCCATCCATCAGACCCGGATGATGATGTCGCACAATCACCTCCTGGTTTGCCCTCCCGTTCGTCTTCTCCAATCCCATGTGGACAACCTTCAGCTTTGTCGTACAAACGTAAGCATAAGAAACATAAGTCATCACACGAGACCTCTTTGTCGTCGCATCGATCGGAACACACATCACCTGAACGACACGCATCTTCCGGACCATCGTCGCCTCGTCAAATTCATGCGCTTGTGGACCGCGCCATCAAGGATTTTCACTACAAGTCGCACAACATATCTTCAAGTTACAAGCCCACCTTCATTTTCCCACAGCGAATTGTACACACAAGAGTGGGTCACCGATTTGTCAAACCTTTCACGGAAGTGACATCATTCTTCCAGCACGAAGTTTCAATCTACAACAAGCATTTCACCGAAAGACGACAACATGTTTGTCCGACCGTCGTCTCCCCCAAAAAACACCGCAAGGAAAAAGAATCAACAACAGCCACATCGGACTCCGAATTCGATTCCGCATTGGCCCTTAATGCCTCAACCAACCGCAACTCATCCCGACATTCTTCTGCAAACAGAGATTCCACGAATTAAAGCTCTCTACACGCCCATTTTCTTGAAGCCAAAATGCAAGACGATGACGACAACTCAAGTTTTTCTCTTTCGGAGCTTCTTCGCACAGTTAAGGACACCGTACTTGATTGTTTCCTTTACAAATCATAACCTGACAGCATTGCGCCAACAAAGAATCGGGGTCTCACGACCGGTTTTGGCTACAGTCAATGAGACGAGTCCCACAAGCCTCGACAACTCGGGGTCAATCAACAACACTACTCAACACGCTCCTGCGAAATGGAGGTTTCTTACTTGGAAAAGGCATTGGAATTGGATAAAGACCTACCACCTCCAAAAGCTCGACGTTAAAACTGATTCTTCCAGATGGTGCTGCCAACCCAAGACATTTTGGAACCTACCCGTCTTCTGAATTCCTAACCGCGGACTCCAAGATGGATTTTGGGACTCCTCTCCATATACCAAAAAGAATTGACATCCCTTCTGCTGTTCTACGTGATGCCGACAAGATCATCCGTCTGAGCCTTCGTGCATCTTCTCAAGCTGACGTAATACATACGGCCATCAATACCTTATCCGAAAAACTAGCATCTGAATCTAGCCGCATCGAAGCTAATCGAATTAATGGAATAATTCAACAGCTCTTCAAAAAAGCCTCATTCGCCACCTACCACTCCATGAACTGGCTCACCAAAGCTTTGTTCAACACAACTTTTCTTCAACGAGAAGCGGCCCTGAACACATCAACTAGGCTAAACAACTCAACTCGTCATGAACTAAGAAACCTTCCCATCCACGAAAACGACACCTTGTTCCATGGACTCATATTCCAAAACTGGCTCCCCATCTGGATTCCTCTCGCAAACCCAAACCAAAAAGTTACAACAACCACTCCAAGACTTCGCAATCCACTTTCAACAGAAATGAAAATGACAAGCCCAAGTCACCACGACACAAAATTAACTCTTCCTACTTCAATTCCTTTCAAGACCCAAGACCCTCTTCCACATATCAACGTGACAACCAGTCCTTTCGAGGAAAATCTAACTCGAAACAAGAAACAAGAATACCAACCGCAGTTCAACTCCCGACCGTCGCAGCCGATGCTCGTCCCTTGGCTCCCACAACAAATTACGTCACCCCCAATGACATAAGACCTCAACACTCACTCCCAGTAGGAGGCCGTTTACGCCACTTTCTGCCAGCCTGGGAATCACATCAGACCCCTTCGTCCTATTCATTATCTCACAAGGCTTCAAACCCACGTTCATCTCTTGCAAGCAACTTTGTAGCTCCAGTATACAAGTTCATAACGTGCTGCGAAAGCATGTGGTAAGCTGGACCATAATAGTTCGAAAAAGCTGGATGCATTGGACTTGGTCTAGTCGGGGGTCCCGTAATGCACGTACCTGAAATGATGCACTTTTCGCATGCATCTTCTGTTGGAGGCATACCATGAAAGTTGCTTGCAATAAAAGATGTAGTTGCAATAAAGCGTATCTACGACGCACTGATTTATGCGCATGTGATGGTGCTTGTGAGCCTCATGATCACCTAACATTATATACTATGTACAGCCTACATCATGTGTACACGATGAGATATTGGGTATGGACATGCGTTTAAGGGAAAAAGCTTTAATTTATGCGTATAAGTTTAATAAGTTGTTAACTATGTTAAAGATGTAATGTTCAAGTATATTGCAAGTTTAACAAAAGTAGAGTTTTCTCGTCAAATACTTGGTTATGTACATTACTATTACCGTATAAGTTCGAATTCAAATATAAGACGACTCAAACATGAGATGAGTAGCATTTTTGGGCTCGTATTTTCCAAAGAAATACATGGCTGCAATTCTAAGAAGAGTGCTTTTGCAAGGCTTTCATAAGACTTGGTTTTATATTTATTAGTTTGAATACCGTAAATCGTGTATTAAAAGCCCAGTTGAAGCTAAAGCCCACCCCCTAAAATGATGTAAAGTCAAAATCATGAAATAGTGAAGGTAAAGCCCACCCCTCAAATTGTCGTTGTTCTACGAAAAATTACCTAAAAGCTATATGATGGTAATAAAGATAGTACTGCTTGCTATGTTTACTGGCCCCTTCTCCCTTCCTGTAGTAATAGTGGACTCTTCCTGTAGCCCCTAGCACCTGCACAAGGCCTGGGCATCTCTCACCTAAGCCTCCTCCCTTCTTCACAGCAAATAAAAGGATGTAGAAATTGGTCTTCAGAGATCGTTCAAAAGCTTCGAGTTTTCTGTAATAGATGTCCAGAAAGGTTAGAAAATTGATAATGCTTGATTTAAAGCCCACCCCGTATTTTTGCCAAATTAACTGCATAAGCCCATGGGCGTTTATTCCACGACTTACGGTACTAGTAAATTCACGTGGTCCTTGATTTGAAGCCCAAAATTTTAATAACAGCTTCGACTTTGAACTGCTTACAGAGTCCTTTTTCGAAATATATTTAGTTTTTGTGTGCTGTTCGAAAATATGTTACCTGTAATTTCTAGCTTTCTTGTTCTGAATGCTTCTTTCCCCTACAGATTAAATTATTCCAGTAACCCAGTGCGCATGTGCCTGCACACCCCTCTTAAAAGCGCTGAGGCGTGATGTGGTCTCATTTTTTTTCTTTGCTAGTGACTTCACCCATAGGCGCCCCGAAAGAGGCTACCTCCCTGTGTCGGCCTTTTCTTCCAGCAGATGCTGTCCTCCTCTGCCGGCTGTCGCTTAACGTGCCTTTCTTTCATCCTTTCATGAGCTCCCAGTGGCACTTCTGTCAACACTTCCACTACGTCTCCTGTTCCTTGCGGTCGGTCTGTTGGTTCGCCTGCAGCCTCCTTGAACCTTTCGTCTGAGCCTCCTTTAAGACCTTCATCTGCACCTTCCGTCTAAAGCTCTTCTCGCTCTGTCGTCTGTAGCTCCTCTGGCCCTGTCGTCTGCAGCTCTTCTATGGACCTTCGTCTGCAGCTCCTCTAGGTCTTCCTCTGAGGCTCCTCCAGAACCGTCATTGCGGTTCCTCTAGGCCTTTCGTCTTAGGCTCCTCCAGGACTGTCGCTTGTCACCCCTGTGGACCTGTCATAAGCAACTCCTCTGGACCTGTCTTTGGGTGCTCGTCTCTTCTCCCTCGTCAGGAGCTCCTGACCTTTAGGCCTTCCTCCTATGCTTCTTTTGACTCACCATTGCAGCTCTTCTAGGCCTTTCTGTGAGGCTCCTCCAGAACCGTCGTTGGGGTTCCTCTAGGCCTTTCGTCTGAGGCTCCTCCAGGACTATCGCCTGTCACCCCTGTGGACCTGTCTTCAGATGCTTGTCTGTTTACCTTCGTCTGAAGCTCCTCTAGGTCTTCCTCTGATGCTTCTTTTGACTCACTTTTACAGCCACTCTATGCCTTTCTTCTGAGGTTAATCCAACGCTGTTGCCTGCAGCTGGTCTTATCGTCTGAGGCTCTTCTGCACCTTCCGTCCGAAGTTCCCCTTGGCCTGTCGTCTGCAGCTCCTACGTAGAAAAAAAAAGCACGGAAACATATTACAAAATAAAAACCAAGAAGTGCTGCAAGAAATGAACGAACAACGTTTCCAAAATTACAATTTTCGTCATCAGGTTTAAAACTTAAAATTTTAAAACAAAGTTGTAATTTGTAGTCTTCAGCTCCTCTCGCCCTGTCGTCTGAAATTTGCCGACAGACCAGGCCCACGTGCTGTCAGCACCATCCGTGACTACCACGACAAGCAAGCGGCTGTCACGGCCTTCGCCATAACCTCCCTTCTGGAGATTGCGGCATCATCTTCAGGTGTAGCCCTTTGGAAGCATCATCACTTCCTGCCTGTCATTCTTGACAGACGACATCGCAACTCCTCCGCGCAGCAATTGCGCACACTCTTGCAACATTCATTTATCCTTCTCATCTCTTTTCAGGTCACCTGTCGTCGTTAGAATTATCGGCAGTCTGTCAGCTTAGCCTTCGCTCCATGCCGTCATGATGGCAAGAATATCGTCGCGCCGTATCTCCCCTGTCACCATTGTGAACGTCAGCAGCCTGACAGCAAACTCGGCGACACCTTCGTTCACCATTCTCGCCTCCCTTCAGGTCATCTATCATCGTTGGAAACATTAGCAGCCACCTTCACTCCGCGCTGTCATGGTGACAAGAACACTTATGTCGACTCTCACTTGTCATCATCACAAACATCAGCTACCTTCGTTTGTCCTTGTCGCCTCTTTTCAGGCCACCTGTCGTTATTGGCAGCGTCAATAACCTGCCGGCTAAGTCAGCTCTGCCTCTGTTCCTCCTGTCAAATTTTTTCAAGCCACAACAAAGCCCCGGTGTCTTTCGGCAACTCCAGTGCATGGTCACGCTTTTGATCTCTCACACTACCCTTTGTCAACTAAAGCCCTGTCGTCAGCTGTCATACCTTCAACGACGGCAATGACAAAGCACTCCTAAGGACGTACCCTCCCGGATAACCACTTCTACGGCCAACCTGTCACTGCTCATTCTGTCGTATTCGGCCCACTGTCGCTGCTTCCCAGCATGTCGTGCCTTTTGACCGCCCATGATACTTTGCCTGCCTATTGCCCTTCTCAACATGACTAACCCAAGCGATCGTCCTCACTGGCATTCCAGCTTCTTGTGGCGGCTTCTTCCAGCGAAAACCATTCACCACTGTCCAGCTCCCGCTCGCCATGCCGTCTGCCCGCCCCTTCGTCAGCTCCCGATTGCATCCCCAGCATGTATCATGTCCCTTGTGGTTACTTAAGGGACCGTGATTTCGCCTCCTAGTCCTCAGGTTCTTCAGACCAACCTTTGCAGAAACAAGGGTACTTTTTCCAGGCTGAAACAGTAAACTACATTTTAGAAAGTAACAAGGAGCTTCATCGCTGTCACGTCCTACCAGATGAAGCTCCTCAGGACCCTCCCTGTCACGCTCAATGGCTGTCTCCAGCAATGCTTGTGAATTCCATTTCTCAGCCTCTCCAAAGACCAGGTGTTTACGTGCTCGTGGCCAAAGCCATATATGGCTTTCACTACAACCAGCGATCGTTCCGACCTTTGTTATTGCCCTTTTTGCAGGGCAAGTTTTACACCCGTAAGTGGGTCGCAGCAACGTCTTCAGGTGACGCCCTTTGAAACACCGTTGCTCCCCGCCTATCATTCAATCATTTGACGAGAGGCACCGCAGCTCCCAGTCCGACAACGATGGACGGACTTGTCATACAATCTGCTCAACCTTCTTCGGCCTCCCCCACTTTCATGTGACACCCTTCATTTGACAAGCTCTTCCTGGGAAAGATCGGCCAGCCCTCGCTAGTTCCAGCCGTGCCGTCAATAGTGACAGCAAGCTGGATTCTGCCTCAGCACTCAATCGGTGTCAGAATAAGCGTCATCCTCGCAATAGTTCCACCCTTTCATCCATCCTTTCAGAAGCCCCTTCGTTCATGGACTCGGACCAAGTCGGCAGCCCTCGCTATATTTACTTTGCTGAGCTCTTACCTGAGGAAAACGACCCTTCTGGGATCCCGTTGTCTGATCTCTTGAAGACAGTCGAAGACGTTGTCCCTGACTTTCCTTTAAAAACAGTCTTTGCTCCAGCTCTGAACCCGTCAACCGGCCCTTCCTGCAACGCTCTGTGCAAGGTGCTTCGTCTGGGTTAGGCCACCTTGATGCTGAACGCCGGATTTTTCGGGCAAATGTGATCTTCACGAAGGCATGCTTTTCCACCTCTCATTCTATACTCTGGCTGACCAAAGCTCTTTTCTCCACGTCTCTTCTTTGTGACGTCTCTCTAAATTGCGTTGAACCTCAACGCAACGTGGTTCCCTTGGCTTCTGAGTCTTCTCGGCTGTCCAGGAAGTCTGCCAGACATTCCAGATCTCCTGTTACAAAAAAAAAGAACCCAGTAGTTCCACCCATGCTCCGGCGCTCTGTATCTGCACGGGCAGCTACTGTCATCGGGCTCATCAAAGCGGCAGGAATTCTTGAAGGACAAGCGGTCAGCATCACTAGTAAAGCCATCGGTGATCCACCATCAACTCTACGACAGCCACTGGAAGAGATGGTTTCATTGGTGAAACTCAAGAAAAGTCAGTCCAGTCGTTCCCCATTTGCACAACCTCCCGATTTCTTCACTGGGCTTTTCAAAGAAGATCTCGAAGGATCAGCAATCCCAGTTTATCGCTCGGCCTTCAACTCCATCTTCAAGTATGCAAGCAAGACTGACCTTCTCGACGATTTTTGCATTTCTTCACTTATCAAGACCTTTGAAGTCGAATGACCAATGACGCACTGACTTTCCACACCAGGACCTCTCCATCATCCTGGACGCGCTCATGTTGGAACCTAATGAGCCTCTCTCAGACTCCTACATGAACCTCCTCATCCGTAAGACAGTGTCTTGACAACTCTAGCAGCAAGCCTGCATTACAACGAAGTACAAGCCTTGTACATCGATCCGGCTTACTGCTTCTTTTTTCCTGACTTCACGGCGGTTTCCTGCACGCCTAGGTCCTCCTTTCGAACAACGTTTCAAAAGCCTTGCAAATCGTCCCAACCTATCCTCATTCCAGTACTCTCAAGATGAATGGTGGCGAACGTGAATGCCTCCCATGTCCAGTATGGGCTCTACGCTTCTACTTACAGAGGACGGACTGCAACAACCTTTGCAAGGGCCACAATCAGCTTTTCGTCCCCTTAAAAGGTGATTTCGACGAGACCTCCAGCAGGACCTCCACCAGGACTTGGATCAAGTCGGTTATCGTAAGCATCTACGAAGCTTTGGACGTCTCCTGTATCGACAACAACAACAGAATTACATTATAGCTCACGAACTGAGAGACATCTCTGTGTCCGGGGTTTTCCACCGCAATGTTCTGGTCCGTGCAATCCTTGAACCAGCATCATGGAAAAGCACATCATTCTTCACATCGCGCTACTTCAAGCCACGCAGGCAATGAACTTCATCGTTTGGGACCCATTGTCACTGCCATATGTGTTTTTCGACCCCCACCCGCTTAAGCGCTATGACGAAGAATGAGACCCCACTTGCACAGTTTTTTGTTAATATACAAAAATTAAAATTAAAATTAATTGAAATAAAAATTATAAGAAAAAACAGTTATAATATTCACAATAAGTGACTACATCAGTTCCCTTTTCTTGTTTCTTCTGTCTCTTACATACAGCGAAACGTTTGTAACTTTTGGGGGTACCAGTGTGTAACCGTATGGGACCTGCCACGTAAATGCTATATTTTAATTTCTATTGCCTAACAAATATATACATTAACTTTACCCACCCTACCTCCCCCGGATCACCACGACTTATTGAGAGGAATAAAAGATGACACCACATCGTACCTCGATGCTTTTATAGGAAGGGTGCGCACTGGGTTACCGAGGTGACTGTGAATAATTTAATCTCTAGGGAAAGACGCATTCAGAACGAGAATTCTAGAATTTACAGGTAACGTACATTTTGGTTAATAGAAACAAAAATTATAATGTTTTTGCCAATAATCCAAAAACTGTTTGAGCAATTGGCTTGAGATTTAGCATCATTGGGTAGCTCTCGGGAAAAACTATTTTGATTATGAATTTGCACGCGACTGCAAGACGAAGCTGCTATTTTAATGGTAAGTTTAAAAAAAAAGTACCGTCTTATATTCGGGATTATACGGTAACAGATTTTCTCTGTGTTAGTGAAAACAAATAACTTAGTTTATGCAGTGGTATTTTATTTTGTTTGAGTAAAAATAAAAGTATGTCGCAGTACAGCAAAATTTTTTTAAACATTTTTTTATTTTTAAAATACCCAGAAGTTATATGGTGTACAAACTTTACAGAGAAATATCCGAGTAGTTTTTGCCATTAAAAATGCTGGAAGCCATTAAAAATGCTGGAAGAATAACACAATGCTACGAATGCAGTTTGTGGCATTTCCAAAAGGTATTGTAATGCTTTTTAACTCTTAATTCCAGTCGTCATAGAGGGAAACTCGTGTAGGTTTCTTTGACGTATTTTCACACAAACACTTGTCGAACTGTAGTTGTGCTGCATGAACAGAGACACCTGTGACGACGGCCAAATATTAAAAGACCAATTTCGTAGGAAATTCCGTACTGAACATTTTTCATGTACTGTTAATTTTTTTTAAATCAGATAAACCGAACCGAAGTAACGAGGAACAAAGTTTTTGCTGGCAGCTATTTAGAATTTAATAAATTCTAAATGATATGTCTTCGTATGAAATTCAGCATAGTTGTATAGCTTATTTTGTTTTGTACATTAATACTTTCATTCCTTCCTGTTTAAATGTTTGTTTCACAAAGTACACAATTATCATGCTAAGCAGCTCTACCTCATAATAACCAGAATCTACACTCTTGAGAAATTTTTCGCAAGTGGTAATGATCTTTCATAATAGAAGCCCCATTCGTTTACGCAAGTTGAGTTAATAATATTTCTAAGTGCCGCTTGAAAATGTAAATTACTTGTAATTTTAGCATTATTCTTCTCAAATGCTTTTTTCCTAGAGAAGTGACGTTATAGGCCTACTGCCTACCAGCTCGGTAGCCCAAGTATGCACGCGTCAATGCACTCCTCCTATAAAAGCTTCCAAGACGTGACAGTATATTATCTTTCTTCTCTAGCATCCGCGCAGTGTGAACCCCTTTCATCTTTTTTCTGCTTATTTAACAACGCCTTGGATCCAGCCTGTCGCCTTGCCTTTCTCCGATTTACTATTGCACCCCTCCCAGCGACAGCAATGACTACCACGAAGGGAACTCAGAAGAACAATGCTTCTTCATGGAAGGCCACTGCGCCAACTGATCTGTCGCCAGTTCCTCAAGTCATCGATCTTTCATCTCCTCTGTCAGGGTTGTCATTGGCCTATCACCTATCGTTGGCCGGTCACCTGTCACCTTCTGGCTCCCCGCCACGTCTTTCACCCACTTTTCTGTCAGCTCCCCGTGGCCCTACGGTCAACACTGCTCCTCTGTCTCTCGTTCCACGCGTTCAGACAGTGATCTCTACCCCATACCTTCAGGTTCTCAAGATGGGGCTTCTTAGAGTCAACGAAACTTACACTAGGCTGAAGCACCAAGTCAAGTCCAGGCGAAGCTACAACACACCTGCCCAACCGGCTGTCGCTTCTCTCGACCTTTCTTCCAACTCTTCTCATCTTTTCAAGGTTTGTCTCTCGTTCTGCATTTGTCTCCACTGGCGAGCCCTTCTCTAAGGATAAAGTCCACTTGCTCATGGATAGAGCCATTCGTTCCTTCCAGTATAAAACAACAGCTGCCTCGACCTTCTTCCCCTTTCTCAATGTCACGGAACAAGTCCTACACCTTGGATTGGGTAACTGCTACCACCTCAGGGGAACCCTATCTCTCCCCATCTGTCGTCGGATCTTCCTCCAAGTGAAGCTGCAACTTCCGGTCGGATGACAGTACTCACCTTGGATCATCCGACCGGCTGTTTGCCTTTCGTCTCCCTGGGACTTCTCCCTCACGGACTCGTGCTTCTTGTTCCGGTCTGTTGTCATTGACAGTGACGTTGAATTCAATTCTGTGTTGGCAGTGGCTGGGCATGAGCTCTACTCACGTTCTGTTTCTGTCCTTTCACCTGTAACTCCAGACGGCTACTTGCACGACCTGGCTTCTGACCAAGATGGCGGCTCTCGTCAAATTCATTTCGCTGAGGCATGCCAGGAGAATGAGGATCCTTCAGGGATCCCGTTGTCTGACCTTCTTAAAACAGTTGAAGACATCGTTCCTGGTTGCTTCTTGTATAAGCCAGACTCGGAACCCGTCAACAACAGAGGGCTGTCCACCGGCTTTAGCTTTGGCCTTCGTGACCAGATTGCACAATGAAATTCTGTGTTGGGCCAGTCCACCACACTCCTCACGACCATTCTACGAAACGGGGACCTATTTCTCGGCAAAGGGGATGCTCTCGAACTAAACAGGGATCCTCCTCCACCTCTATCTGGCTGCAAATCTTGGTTCTTTCGGTGAGGGTTCAGCCAACCCAAGACATTTTGACACGTATCCTCAATCGGAATTTTTAACTGCTGAGGCGAATATGTATTTCGGGACGGCATTGTTGGTCTCAAAAAAAGTTTCTGTTCCCTCGGCAGTCCTAAAGGATAACGACAAGATTTTGCGACTGGGACTACAGGCCGCGTTGCAGGCCGACGTATTCAACACTGCAGCTGACGCCTTACGCGAAAAGCTGTCGTCTGAAATCAACAATCTTGGAATCCAGTGCCTGTCCTTCTTCTAATCCAGGTGTTTGAGAAAGCCTGCTTTGCCACCTTTTATGCGATGAATTGGTTCACTAAGGCTCTTTTCAACTAAACACTTCTCCTTCGCGACATTGCGCTCGATTCGGCTCCCAACCTGAACGATTCTACACGACACACGTTCCGCATTCAGCGAATCCACCTCATCTAGACGTTGCTCGAAAACCAAAGGAAGCAAAGCCGAAACATCAGTTCAATTCTTTTGCTTGGACTCAGAAGCCCTTTTGTCAGGGCAGAAGGACGGTTGGTCTCGGCCACGGAATTACTTCAACAGTTACGATGACCCCATGATACCTAGTCCTTTCAGGGCCGCTCATCCAATCGGGACAAGGGATGATGTGACAACTGCAGCACTACTCCTGACCAGCGCCGTCTCTACTCCTCCCCAGGCGCTCGACAAAAGACTCTCCCCCAACCTATGACGAAAAATTCCTTTCATCTCTTTCTGTGGGCAGCCACCTCTGTTATTTCCTGCCGGCTTAGCGACAATTAATGTTCAGCCCGCAGGTTCTTTCCATTAACAGTCACGACTCTCGTCCGACGTTCACCAGCAAACATGTACTGGTGTCTCCGCTGCCTTGGGAGTTCGCCTCTCCTGTATCCTGTCATTTTTCGTCCGATGTACACAACCTTCTCTCAAAAGGTGACATCAAGGAATGTTTAAATCACCTTTGTCCCACATTTTACAGCTCAATTTTTCTTTCTCCAAAGAAGACGGGGGAGCAGTCTTATCTTCAACCTGAAACCGCTCAACCTGAAGATGAAAATTTTCTCTTCAAAATGGAGACTTTAGAGTCAATCTGCCAGTCTCTGAAACCACGCCTTCATCCGAAGTTCCTCTAGAACCGTCGTTGTCCTCTAGGACTTTTGTCTGAGGCTCCTTCACACTTGTCGCCTATCGCCCCTTTGGACCTGTTGTCTAAAGCTTCCCTGGAACTGTCACCTGCAGCTCCTGTGGAGCTGTCGTCTGGTGCTCATCTATTAACCTTCATCTGAAGCTCCTCTCGAACCATCATTGCAGCTTCTCTATGCCTTTCGTGTGAGGTTCCTCCAGATCTGTCGCCTACAGCTCCTCTGGACCTGTCTGAAGCTCCTCTGGACCTATCATCTGAGGCTTTTCTACACCTTTCATCCGAAGCTCCTCTGATGTGTCATCTGCAGCTTTTCTCGACCTTTCACAAGCAGCTCCTCCAGACCCTTCGTCTGAAGCTTCTCTCGCCTTGTCGTTCCCCGACAGACCTGGCTCACATGCTGTCAGTGCCACCCGTGACTACCACGACAAGCAAGCGGACATCACCTTCCTTCTAGAGATTGTGGCATCATCTTCAGATATGGCCCTTCGCCATTATCATCACTTCCAGCATGTCGTTCTCAATAAACTGCGTTGCCACTCCCCAATCCGGCAACAATGGACACTCTTGCTCATCTGCTTACTTTCAGCCTTTCGCCCGACAGCAACAACGAATTTGCTTTCTGCAACTGCGGCCGGCAGCGACAGCAGGCGTCACCAACGGCACTGCTACCAGTGCCACCGTCATTCTTCTCTTCGTCCATGCCTTCCTTACCGGTATGCTTTTAGCTCTTCTAGGAATGACAGCTCCTGCTCCGCCATCAGTCACCTGCCTCTAATCATAAAAAAAATGTCAAAGCAGCCTGTCGGTTAACTCGGTGCAACTGTCTCGCCCCCCCCCCCCCAAAAAAAAATCAGGCCACCTGTCATCGTTGGAGACATCCGTAGCCTGTCAGTTAAATCAGCTCAGCATTCACTCTGCACCGTCGTGATGGCAAGAACACCGCTCACGCATCTCTCAGCTGCCGTCTTTGTAAAACGTCAGTAGCCTGTTGGCTGCCTCACCTCAACCTTTGTACATCCTTATCGCCTCTTTTCAGGCCACCTGTCGTTGTTAGGAACGTCAGTAGCGTATTTAGAAATGTTGGTAGCTATACCCACCCTACTTCCCCGCTTGAGTCCCCACCTCGACACACTGAGAGAAATAAAAGATGATACCACGTCGCGCCTCTGCGCTTTTATAGGAGGGGTGCACACACGCATGTACACTGGGTTACCGAGCTGGGGAGGAGTTGCCTGGTACTTTTGTGCTTTGCCCCTGGGCAAAAGGAAACGGTCCAGGGACAAAGTAAAAAAGTACAAGGTATTATCCCCCCCCCCCCCCAAAAAAAAATAAAAAACAGCATTGGACGAAAAAACGAACTGAGGGATAAAAAAAATGGTCCAGGGGCAATTTTCAAAAGTAGCAAGCATCTTCCTCCTCCCTATCCCCCCCCCCCTCCCCCGGGCCATTTTTTGTGCCCCCACTCCCAGATAGAAAAGCAAGTGCAGGAAAACAAAGGCAAAGGGTATTTGGATAAAGGGGCGTAGAATCACGTGCCCCAAAGTGCGTACTAACCCTTGAACTCATTCCTAATTATTAATTACATCTTGGACAAAATACCGACTAAGTGTTTCGTCCAAGGTCAAACCACATCAGCTTGAACGAAATAGCCGCACAGGTTTGCCATTTGTGTGGCTAGTCCTACATACTAAGAACCGTACAAACTAGGGAAATCAGTCACAAAATACGAATTAAATTGACTGCAATTAGGCCCATTGTTTTTTTTTTTGGGGGGGGGGGGGGCTTTGAAGATATGCTTCGACTGGAGTTTATTGCAAAATACGTCGGTTTTTAAACGTTCAAAACTCTTATTTTATATGATCTTCCAGCAAATAAATAAGTAATTTCTATTTAGGTGGACGTTGTTCGCATGAAATTATTATGATTGTAGATTGCCAGATAAGGTCATCACGTTTTGTAAGCTATAGTTTAACTGAATAAATCGAACTTTTACTGCGCGACTAAGGGTGACGACGCACCGTCATTCGCTGCCTCGGTACGGGTCGGTCACGTGATCCTTCAATTTTACACAGGCGAAAAATAACACTGGATGTCAGGTTGCTGGGTCGGATGCCCTTACTCGATAGGTTTCGTGCTTTCCATTTCCGTCATTGACTTGGTATCGTGCCACTGTAATCCAACAAATCATTGTGACTTGTGTTACCTTCATATTTTGTTGGTGACGATTCAAAATGAAAAAAGATCGATATGGTTTTATACCCAACGAAATTTCTTGCTAAAGATGCTTGAAATGCTTTGGTAGTTATCTGTGTGCTGCAATTTTGTTTTGATGTAGCCCTACGGAAGACCGAATTCGTAGATCGTCTGTTACCAACGTGTAAAATTAAAGGACATCATTTCAAACGTTTTGTGCTTAGAATGGATTTGTTACATCCTGGATGATACTAGAAAGATCCCACTGCCTACTAAAACAATTTCAAAGCTACTTGTGCCAACACCCTTGGAGTTCGTTGCCTATCTGTAAGCCATACTGTACTAGCAGAATGTCAGGCAGGGAAGCTTGACGAGCAGCAATGGTGCTTTGAATTCAAATGAATGTGGGACATGATGATAACATGATAAATGATAACATTTTCCAGTCCTGCAATTCGACTGAATGTGAATCTCTGCTGCTGTTAATCTCCATGCCTTTTCATTATTTTTTAGTTAAAAATCCTTCTTCAGAACATTTAATGAGATTACATGTCAAAAAGTGGTTCTGTTGGGCAAGGATTTAATATTTAATGTTTGAACTACTTTTTTCTTATCTCCGTGTTAAATGACTGCAGCACTAGTGTGTTTACAATCTACATGGTGGCGCCACTTTAGGTGTGTCTAAAGTTGCAATATTTCTGTGGTTTATTTTGTTTTGCATTATTGAGTGTATGCTAACCACTCCTTAGATACTAGTAGCGAAGTATGGGAAGTCATTTGCCCTAGGACACAGAATTGGAACTGGTGGCTCCCTCTAGGTATGATGGGCAGAACTGATGACTGTGTCCCTTTCATGCTTATGCAATCTTTTCCTCTAGGCACAAACTTTACTTAATCCTAGAAATTCTTGACTTGTGCTGTACAGTTCGAGATGGTGGTTAAGGGACATAAAGCCCTGTTGGCTTTCCTGCATGACTCAGTTTTGCGACATTAGTTCAAACGTGTGTAAATGTTGCTAACACATTCATTTTCTTGTTTTTTTCTTGCGTGCGAGATGATTTGGCGATATTAACTCTAATCTGTGCAAATGTTGCCAACTGCAATCTCATCGGGTCGCACGATATACCGGAAGGATTTATGTCCTTTTAAAAGCCTAGGAAGATTAAATTCGACTTGAAAAATAGTGAGACAGTTTAAAGGTGCTACCTTAAACAGTGGCTTAGTTTTGCAACATTATGCCAAACATATGTAAATGTTGCAAACCCATTGACTTTCATATTTTTTTACCCTAGAGGACTGTTTTGTGGCATTCATTCATTAAAACTTTGCAAAACTACACATTGGCTTAAGTTAGGCCCGTTTGCAGCAGAACTTTATATCAAGGTCCCCGATAACCAACTAAAGTGAATGTAAGACTTGTAAAGGTGTCGAACCTATTAATTTACGCCACCATCTTCATTTTTTACGTCTTTTAGTCGGCATTCAAGAGAAGTCCAATTTTTTTTCCAGATTTGTCCATTTTTTTTCTCCTCTTATTGACGGGTTGTATTTCGGCATAGTCGTTAAGTAGAGTCCATTGCTCCAATAAGTCAAATATGGATAAATCGGAGATGCTTCCCGAAATGGAATCTGGTAAAATTCTGTACACGCAGGAAACAAATAAAACGAGAAATTTACTAAATTCAGAGAAGGATGTCTCTGTGCATTTAGTAAGGAGGGCGTACAAATGCCAAACGTGTGATGCTGCCTTTTCAAGAGTGGGACATTTGAAAAACCATAATAGAATTCATACTGGCGAGAAACCGTATAAATGTGAATTGTGTGATGCTGCGTTTTCACAATTGGGAAATTTGAAAAAACATAATAGAATTCATACTGGCGAGAAACCATATAAATGTGAATTGTGTGATGCTACGTTTACAAATAGAGCACATCTAAAAAGGCATACAAGAATTCATTCTGGTGAGAAACCGTATAAATGTGAAATGTGTGATGCTGCGTTTTCCCAACTAGATCATTTGAAAACTCATAAAAAAATTCATTCTGGTGAGAAACCATATCAATGCGAATTCTGTAGTGCTGCGTTTTCTTTATTAGATGGTTTGAAAAGGCATAGACGAATTCATTCTGGCGAAAAACCTTTTAAATGTAAATTGTGTAATGCTGAGTTTACAGAATTAGGGTCTTTGAAAAACCATAACAGAATTCACACTGGCGAGAAACCGTATAAATGTGAATTGTGTGAAGCTGCGTTTTCAGAACGAGGACATCTGAAAAAGCATAGAAGAATTCATTCTGGTGAGAGACCGTATAAATGTGAAATGTGTGATACTGCGTTTGTCCAACTATCACATTTGAAAAATCATAAAAGAATTCATTCTGGTGAGAAACCTTACCAATGCGAATTGTGTGGTGCTGCGTTTTCTAGATTTGATGCTTTGAAAAAGCATAGAAAAATCTTCCCTACTTGTCTGAAAGACTGACTTTCAGAAATACATCGATGTGCTCATCGACCCAAAACTCACCTTCTCTCAACACATTGACCTCATTACCAGACGAGGTTACCGGATGCTTGCCATCATCAGGAACTTCTCCGTTCTTGACGAATGCACGTTCTTCTTGCTCTGCCGCTCCCTCGTTCGCAGCATCCTTGAGTACGCTGATTCTGCTTGTTGAAGGCTTTCTGGCCTTCGTCATATTTGTTTTGGAGGCTACAAAACAAATCCACTTCGTCCGTGACCTCTCCTACACAGAATTCCTGAAAGCCTCTGACTCCCCAACCTCGAATACCACAGAATTCCAGGCGACTTCATCTTTACCTACAACCACCTGCAAACACAAATGAACCTCTATTTGTCCTCAACAACAACCCACAAACTAGAAACAACGGGCTCAAGATCTCCAATGCAGCTGCACCTCCAAAAACCGTGAGCTAACCCTTCCTTTCCGGATTTGCAGCACCTGGAACCATCTGCCAAGGGACATTGTCTCCGCACCAAACACCAATATCTTCAAGACCAAACTTGATACCTTCTTTTTACCGACAATCACCCCTCAGTTTGTATAGAAGAAATTGTGATTTCTTTCCATGTTATTTCTTACTGGAGTTTTTCACTGTAAATTACCAAGGGTACATGGATGTTCGTTAGAGCGACGTAGTGTTATGTCGACTTAATTTTACAATGACATTCGTTGATTCGCATCAAGAACCTCCATGTAACAGTGCTACGTCGCATTAGTGGTGAGCTTGTAGCGAATTAGTAAACCACCTCTTTACGTCCACGTAAGGAAAGTTAGTGCGACATTGGACCTCCATGTACCCACTTAATCCGCTTTCTGGCTTCAGCCAGATCTAGTAGTACACTGTGATTGGTCGAAACAGTAGGCGCTAAAACGTCATTTTATGATTTTAGCACCAATTCGTAAACATGAAGAGGCATTTGACAGTTAGGATGGCAAAAGGAAATGAAATTTTGAGATGTTTAAAAACTATTACGGGGCAAAACCTAGAACAGGTACGCACACGGTGGAAATTATTGACGGGGAGCATATTTACATAAAAAAAAAACACTAGCCGTAGCGACTGTAGCTAATTCACCTGTAAGTGGTGTTGACACAGTATTAATTAAAAAAAAAAAGAAATAATTAAATATTTTTTTATACTACATATTTATTTATGTATTTCTGGACCGCTTTTTCTTTTATTTTTGTCCTTGGTCGCCAGCAACAAGTTCCAGCCCTGTGAGCCATACTGTTACTTCGGTATGTATTCATACTTTTATTTAAGGCATGTATAACGTTAGTATACTGAAAGTGAAATTCGTGAAAAATGCCAGTCTGTTACTGGTAACATTGGCCGCAGTTTTTGACGGTATGGACCTAGGTCTTGTTGGATATTGTATTCGTGTTTTGTGTGTGTGTTGGGAGGGGGTAGGGGAACCGTCAGTAACAATAGTAGACTACGCATTAAGATAACTTTTTTTCCCATCCGAAAAACTTTGTCTTATGCCTCAATTTAGAGATGGTTACGCAACGTGATAGAGCACTAATTAAATTACTGAAAATTATATCATTAAAAATTTGGTGGTGGGGGGGGTGGTAAGGAGGGGGACGAGAAGCACCAGTAAACAAAAGTCCGCTACTCGTTAAGCTGTTTTTTTTTACGGTCCGAAAAAATTATTCTTATGTTTCAGTTTAATGATGGCCACGTAACATGACAGAGTGCTGATTAAATTACTGAAAATTACATTACCGAAAATTTAATCAAACCTTAATTATTTTTTATAAGCAAACATTAAAATTTACAGGATGTGACGCGTTCCATGCATAGGAGTTGAGTTGTTTTGAACAACTCAAGTCCTATGTTCCAAGCAATGTGCGCGTGTGCTACGTCTAGCTACGCGATCGCGTTAGCTGCTCTTCCACTACTACCATGTAACCACGTTGCACCTAAACCCAACGTCCGTGTACCCACGTCGCAGTAACTCTGGAGCGCTTTTATCTCAGCCCACATCGAACACTATGTCAACGTAGTGAAATGCTCCTACCTCCATGTACCCTCGGACTAACCAGTATGATGTTTTGTTTGTAGTGGAAACCTGGCTGACTCCTGCCATCCCGATTCCATGTTAACTGGTGGTCACTCCTATGATACCATTAGGAAAGATCGTGGGTCCGGGGCAGGTGGTATCTCGGTTTTCTTCCGGAAAGGGTTGCACCTGGTGACTCGTTTGATTTCGGAGGAGGTTGAGGCATTGTCTGTTGAAATTCCTATACTTAACTAAACTTTGTCGTAGGCTATATTCCTGTAGCTATAATGAATTTCTTATTGATGAAATGGGTTCCCTTATAAATTCTGCCATCAATCCATTTTGCTCAAATTTAGTTCTTGGAGATTATAATTTGTCTACTGTCGATTGGCCACAGACAAGAGCAAAAAATCACATCCATAGTAAATTTCTTGACCACATTGCAGGCTGTGGTTTTACGCAATTAGTAACTAATAAGGCTGGGCCGATACCAATTACCGATACCGACCTCAGCCGATATTTGCATTATCGGTGTCGGATCGGGATCGGCTGTAAAACCCACATAAATCGGTAATAAACCAAATCGAAGATACTTTCACTTCTCGTCGACCGAATTTGACGTTTGAATACACCATTTTGAAGGTTTTTTCGCCAGCTTTCCAATGGTTCAAACTGCAAGCAGCATTCTCTTACTGTTAAGAAGTTATAAGACAAAATGTTAAAATTTTAATGGGGTTTTGTGTTTTTAGATGATATTTGCTATGCAATATTATTTTAAACCAATATTTAAAAAAAATAATTATGTTTATTTAGGCCAATGCTTTGTTTATGCAATGATTTCAAAAGTAATTTTTTTTTATGAAGACATACTTCAGTATTACATTTTTCGGTCAGTTGGGAACTTGGATCAGTTATTGGGGATTTGGTATCCGTAACAAAGTTGATCGTCCTAGCTTTACTAATAAGTTTAGTGTGGTAACAAGGGAAGAAATGTGAATTCAGTAGAACTACAGTACTAGATGTAAAAACTAAAGAAAATGTTAATTTATGTAGAAACACACACTTATGTCTGGTTAAATATAAATCTACACAAATTTGTTTCTTTATTAGGGACTCTATGAATTTATTTTATTTATTTGAAATAATTGCAACGCCCCCAAGGAGCTATTAAGCCGTTAAAAAGAAAAAAAAGATCGGTATCGGGACTCGGTATCGGCAGATTTTTTTCTTTGAAATCGGTATCGGATCGGATCGGTAAAAAGTGGTATCAGCCCAGCCTTAGTAACTAAACCAACCAGGGCAGAAAATATTTTAAGACTTACTTTTAACTGATGACGACCGAGTAGCCTATGATGTGGAGGTTGATATGCACTTGGGACAAAGCGACCACAATATGGTGGCTTTTAAAATTTAGCGGCAGATACAGCCCTTTTCTAACACACTACATAAACGTTGTATTGTTTTTGCAAAATTGAAATCAAGACTTGCTTTGGTTAGTTGGAGTACAAGAATAGGAAATACTGCATGTGTTGAGGATGCCTGGGATACGTTTATTGGCACAATCAAGGATGAAGTGGAGGAATGCAGTATAATTCGGCAAAAGGGTATGCTAACTGGCCCTCTTAAAAAAGCAAACCTGTGGCGTCGATACAGAGATGACTGTTCTCCCACGTACTTGACAGTTTATAATGACTGCTGAAAACTTATTCAGCCAATATTAAAAATTGGAAAAACTCTGAGCGTAAAACTTTAACAGAAGGAAATCTTGCCTCTCTGTTTCGTCTCTTTCGCCAGCAAACAGGAATATCCAGATCAATTCCACCTTTAAAAGTAAACCAAAATTACACTACGGACGAATGTGCAAAGGCTGAGATTTTTAATTCCATTTTTCCCAGAATGGGTTCTTGATAATGGCTCCATTCCTCCACCCACTTCAGTTCACTCAGAAACAAACGAAAAATGCACAAATGTCGTCTTCACCCCTGAAGGTATGATTTCTGTCTTGCATAGCCTTAAAGCGAGTCATGCTGTTGGACCAGATGGTTTATCAGTCTACTTCTACAAGCAAATCAGCTCTCAAGTCTGTGTTCCATTGGCAACTATATTTTCATTATCCATGTTTACTGGTAGACTGCCTAGCGTTTGGACCAGGGCAAATGTTATACCTGTTTTTAAAAAGGGAAATTCTGCAGATCCAAAAAAACTAAGGGCCAATTGCACTTCAGTTCCATGCAAGATAATGAAGGCAATTATACGCAAGATAATGATGAAGTATATAAAGACTTTCAAGCTTATCAGGAACGACCAGTATGGTTTTTTACCAGGGCGTTCTTCTGTTCATTAACTACTAGCTGTGCTGGATAAGTGGACCGAAGCCCTGAACCAAGGTGTGCCTTCAGATGTGGTCCATAGTAAGCTGCTTTATAAACTCCATGTTTCCGGCTTCAGTGGAGCACTTTTAGATTGGATTCGGGCATTCATTACCAGAAGAACCCAACAAGTGGTTATTGGCCTATCTAAGTCTGTCTCAGCAGATGTAATAAGTGGAGCACCACAGGGTTCTGTTCTGGGTCCCCTGCTATTCATCCTATTTTTAAACGATTTGACGTGTAACTCTCACAATGCAGAACAGGAAAAATTTGCTGATGATTTAAAGCTTTACTCGGCTATTATCGACACCCAAGACTGTATGGGATTGCAAGCGGAGGTTGAATACGTCTCTACTTGGGCAAAAGAAGGGCAGTTACCCATCTCGTATGCAAAATGTAAAAGTTTTCATGTAGGGATTCAAAACTACGCTTTACCTACACCATCGAAAATGAACACTTACCTGCCACAAAAGAAGTGAAAGACCTAGGTGTTTGGTTTTCATCTGATCTGAAGTCATCTGTGCACTGTAATCATGTGGTATCAGCGGCAAATCGTAGATCAGCAATTGTTCAGTGCTGTTTTAACTCGGGAAATGTACACACCAAACTCTGGGCATACAGGGTTTTCGTCCGTTCCCTGTAGGAATATGCAAACCTGTTTGGTTTCCCTATCTACTTAAGGATATTGACCACTTGGAAAAAGTTCAGCGACGTTTTATGAAGTCCCTACAAGGCATGCGGGAGTTACCGTACTGTGAACGTCCTAAAAATCTTTGCCTCGATTCTTTGGAACTTCGTGGACTGAAGACGGATCTTGCCTTAGTGTACAACATCCTCCATGGTAACTTATCGGTTGACCTACCTTTGTTTGAAATTAGTCCAATATCCTGGACAAGGGGCCACAAATTCAAACTCATGCTCCCAAAAGCGAGACTAAACTGTAGACAACATTACTTTGCTGTAAGAGTAATCCCAGCCTCCTCCGTTAACACTACTTTTAAGCGGTTGTTATTGGTTGCAATCAAATATTTTCTCAACCCTCAGCTAACCCATAACCGCCTAGATACGAACGTACGCCTTCAACGTATAACAGCAAAAAACTAAGTCCCAGCGCGAGCTTTGTGAGGGGTCCCCGGGGACCCCGAGCAAAGCGGGCAGTCACAGCCCAGTGGTCAGCGTCGTCGGCTCCAAACCAAGAGAATGCCGGTTCGAATCCGAGAACCGACCCGAGTAATATGGACTCTAAAAAAAAGGGTATGAAAGTTCTTTCAGGTGGTTATGGGTTAAATTTGTCAAACTTAACCGAGTTCTTGAAGAGGCCAGAATATTACATAGCAAGCTAATTTTTTATTGTTGAGTTAGAATTTTTTATTTAGTTTTGATCATATTGGATCAGTTAATAATGCTCATGTGAACTTTTTTTTATTGGCTTTGGGTTAAACTGTCCTGCCGTATTGTTTTATTATTGTTATTATTATTATACATATTTTTAAAATTGTAAATAGTTTTAATTTTACTTTTCACCTCTGTTTTTAACTTTCACTACAACTGTTTCATGCATTTCATTGTTTTACGTTACGACTTCCAGGCTGGATGTTAGCGACCTTCCAGGGTCCTTTCCTGACTGGCGTGCAATTGCACCAAACTTTCTATTATTATTATTATT
>JAHWFP010037301.1:0-13755 GCA_023313725.1 Lithobius niger
TTCAAAGGAGTGACATCGACACACCAAAACATTCGCCAACTTAATCGCACCGAATAATACTTTGGACGTTAAATGAAAACTTGAACATTGCTACCGAAAGTAGCAATGTTCTAGTTTTCATTTAACCTTCGAATTATTAAGCGGCGCGATTAACTTGGCGAATGTTTTGATGTGTTGATATCACTCTTTTGAAGCGCCGAACCATTCGAAACTTGGCGGCCCCTTTTACCAGTTTTGCTTTTTGATATGATATAAGACACTGACGCTATGTCGCCGCTCGACAATGGTTTACAACCTCGACAATTGAATTGATGTGATGTTTGTTGTGATGATTGTTGCCTAACTTGACGCGACACACTAGCAAGTGTCTAGATCTGCCGCCTCCATACCACACAACATATTGTGTAAACTTCTTAAAAACTGGCTACACTGTTGACAATGTATTGTTTTGTTTGTTACTGCTTTTTTAGGGAGTAGTTTTTTTTTCTTAGGGTGGGCGCATGGCCTAGGGCCAAGGCCTCAATAAAGCATATTGGATTGGATTGGATTGGGAGCACGAACCCAAAATTATCTGCCTCACGATGATGAGAGGGACAATCTAACTGAACAAAGCCAAGCGGAAAACCCATAATCTTCGACATGAGCGCGAGAAACCTCAGGGTCCCTCGACGATGAGACAGAAGCTAGTCCTAATTTAGACACACGCTAGTGTGTCGCCGCCAAGTAGATGGGATTTAATTGTTGTCAGATGTAAAAAGGCGGTCAGGGCTCAAAGCGGACAGGTGGTCAGGGCTCTGAGGAATAAAATTGAATTGAATTGAAGACGGCTCACTATCAGATTGTGGTTTTTTTTTTAACAGAAACAAGCTTATACCTGATTTCAGCCTAATGATGTAAATACCCCATGTGGTAGAAATACTTGTAAATCGTTGGAATCAGGTGTCATGGGTCCAGTAACGAAGAAAACTTCATTATTAACGTGAGGGAACGTGCCCTTTACAGAGAAATCGTGCCCTCAATAACTTTGATTTGTGTTGCTACTAACTAGTACTAATCCGTGGGCTTCCATGTTAATTCTCATGGGGTGTAGTAAAAGTTGCCAAATCTAAATTCGGCAGACAGGTCAAAGGCTGTATGGGGAAGTGCCTTTTTGTAAAATGGGGGTTGCATTTAGAAGCACGCGGCCCTGAAGTGACACGGAAATGCAAATATTTTGTTGTTACCATTGTTTGTATTGCCATCCAACAGTCTATTGTAACATGCTTAAGTGTTATACGCGCACCGTTTCAGTACTTAATTGTCAGAATACGTTGTTGTTGCATTTGCCTGTTAACACATGTGGTAATTTTGTGAGGTGAGCACATAACTTCGGGTTACAGCCCTAATAAACACATTACATTCAGGAGTGTATGGTTTTAGCGGGAAGCGCATGACTTCAGGTCCAGGCTCCCCGAAATCAATCAATCAATCAGGAAATAAGAAAACCACTGTCCTGCACTGGAAGGCTCTCACGAAGTATGCCAGTGCAACCAGTGTGCGACTATGAGCCCCTCCTCTCTCTCGTCAGGTTTTGGTCTTTTTTATGCTGACTACTGGCAGCATAAGGTAATTTCTGGTTGTTGTATTACTTGTTTGTGATGGATGTTCTTAGCGCATTTTGGTATTCACGGATTTTGATGTTTTCCAATGTCAACGTCGTCTCAACATGTTCGTAAGATTTGTAGTTGGGGTGGGTTCGTGGCCTAGGGCCAGGGCCCCAATAAACATAATTGAATTGAATTAATTGCCTGTGCAAAGAGGTGCCTGTGCAGCACCTGTTTCGCTGGCCTGGAGGGTTCTCCGCCCCCAGGACCGGAAGGTTGTGACATCCTGGTTTTTTTAGCCCGACAAGAAGGTCCTCCGTGGTGAAGTTACGGAGGATGCTTTCAACGGCCACTTTATGCTCTTCCTTACGGTGACCTCCCACCGCAGTTGCCTCTTCAGGCTGATTGTGAGTCTACTGACTTGCCATTTTATGGCTCTGAGCTCAGGACAGGCCTGGCCCGGTGCAAGCACCGGAGTGCATTAGGCATTGACAGTCTTTTGTTTGGGTTCTTGGCAGCTTTGGAGAGTAGTGTTTTCCAGGGGCTTCTGGCCTTCTTACAAAACCTTCGTGGCTGTTTATGGTACTTGTCCCTGTGTGCAAGCGTGACATTCAATGGACTGATGTACAGAATTACGGACCAATCACCTTGTTATCCTGTGCACGCAAAGTGTACGAGAGAACGCTGGCACTTGGAGCACAATCAGTGTCTTTCGAGAGTCCAATTTGGCTACAGGGTCAACAAGAGCACGCAAGACGCTGTTCTCTTTCTTCTGTCTGGAATACGTGAAACCTGGGCTCATGGAAGTACTGTCATGGCAGTATTCTTAAATATCAAAGCGGCTTACAACACCGTAAACAACAAGTGGATTCACACCTCTCTTGCCGCTTTGGTTGTTGGACGCAAGTTGTCCTGGGCCATTCTTGCTTTGGCTGGCTGCCGAGCGTTCGTTACCAGAATTAATGGATTTTGGTCGTGTGCGGCAAGCTTAGGCCGTGGCCTTCTGCAAGGCAGCTTCCTGCATCCGGTTCTTTTCGCCATGGTCATCAATCACGCTTTTCTTGAGATGCAACGCAAGTGCAAATGCTGTTGCACTTTGACAATGTTGCACTTTGGTTTGTCGGTACTGACCTAGTGGCTCTCGTCCCCCATGTTCTGGCAGTCCTGGATTTGGTTGTAGTCCGTCTTGCAGTGCGCGGTTTGTCGTTAGCACCGGCTAAGACTGAGTTGATGGTTTTTCTCTCACTCTGCCACCACCTGTGCGAATCCACTGAGTGTAAGTGTCAGTGCCACGACCATTTTCGCATCTGCCTGCGTCAGGACCTAGAGGTCAAACTGAATGGGGGGACAAACATGGGCCTCGGATGTGTGCTTTTTGGAGGCGAAGGTCGTCAGCAGACTCCCTGTTCTTCGAGTGTTGGCTCATGGTCAAACGATGCGAGGGAGGTCCCTACTGTTAGTCTTCAGAGCCTTCGGTCCACGGTTGACTTTCACCTGCCGTTCTTAGTAATGGTGCAGTGGCATATCCACAGATTACAAATTTGCGTCAACGACTGTTTGCATGTTGCCACAGGCTGTCTAACCTGTACCCCACTCCAGTCCCTGTGGGTTGAGACTGGGGAGCAACCGCTACATCTCCGGGTTGGTGAGCTCCTTGTGCCTCTGTGTCTCTGGAATTTAGTCAGGGGTCAGCAAGACCCAATTGGAGGCATCCTTGTTGATTATTGTGTGCTGAGTAAGAAGTCTTGCAAAAGCCTTGGTGCAGCTGGCTGAGGGGTTATGCTTCTCTGAGACCCTTGCCTAGAGCTGCTGATGGCGGTTGCAACAGTGCATCCGCCATGCCATGGCGCTGGTGTGTATCCCTGGATTCGGTTTTCAAGCAACATTTTACTGGCTGTGATCCACCCTTTGTCAGGGAATGTAGGGCTGAGGGAATAGGTGTCTGTGTTCCTGCTCTCTAGATGAGTGTTGCGAGGGCGCTCCTGAATGTTACTCTAGTTTCGTTAGCGAGCTTGCTGCCATTTCTGTTGCCCTTGACGTAGTGTTGGACTTGCATTTACCTTCGTTCACTTTCCACACTGACTCCTTGTCCTGTCAGTCTGCATTGCGTCGCTCGCTTGCAACCATGGAAGTCTGGTACTCCGTTATCTTTACGGTGTGCTGGAAACTGTTGGTTGCCACGCAGACATCTGAAGTGGCAGTATTATGGGTCTGAGGGCACAGCATGGGCTTTGGGAACGAGTGCACCAATGCAGCTGCAAAGGACGCTGTGCTTTAGTGTTGTGAACAGGTGGTGCAGGTTCAATCTCCGCAGTCGCACCACGCTGCTCTTCGCTTAATTTGCATAGGGAATGATGCGAAGCTGTGACGGGCCAGTTCTTGTTCCAGCTGCACCCTGCCTGTTGCTACTCGTTCCCATTAATCGTCTTCCCAACTAGCTGGTCCGTCTGCTTTCGCACCTACGATTAGGACATACTCTGCTGTCTAGCGAAAGACGTCGACTATGATGTGGGGAGTCACTCTCTGCACCACTTACGGGATTTAAAAGACAGTTCCCCATTTCCTGTTGCATGGTACCCGATGAAACTGCGCACCTGGGTCGCTTGCGATTCCCCGTTGCAGACTCTCCTCACTACCACTCAGCAGACGCGCAAGGATTCAGCCCGGTTACGCATTCGCCTGTAAGCCTGGCTCACCGGTGCATTTGTCTCAGCTCTTGCTGTTATGTACGGATCAGAAGGGCAGTGCTGTGTAATGTGTAGCAAGTTGCGAAGAGTTGTGTGACATGTAATGCGAGCTGTCGCGGCTGTTGCAGCTCGTGCTGTTATGTGTAACGTGTAGTGAGTTGCGATATTATGTACTGTGAGTTGTTGTAGAGCGCTTGGTCTAGGGCCCATGCTCTGTATTTAATAAATCGGCTGACCAAAACGATAAATCTCACTAAGAGACTAAGAGTCTTTCATTGCAAGACGGGTTAAAGGCAAAAGAAAATGAAACTTACGACTGGCGTTTCGGCTTTTCATCTCCTAACTGTTAGGGGAAAAAACTGGTAATTTAGAGCATATCTTAATTCTTTTCATGTTCAGGGATGTTCATTCTTTGCATGGCAGCAATGGAAAAGGGAGACCGTGTTCATTCGTACCATGTACCAATGAAAATGGGCGAGCGCCCAGCCACGCTAAGGGTAAGGGCGGGTTTACGCAGCGACTCGCTTTTGCATTCTCGCAGCTAAAAGCTAGAAATCATCTGAAATTCCAACATGGCGTCGGTTTTAGCTATGTCGATTCGCAATGAAAACACTGAATAATGAGAGTTCAGAAGCGACTGTGAAAATTTCGTCAGAAAGAATTATTTATCTTATTGTCACGGATTATAAGACTTAAAGCATTTATAATAATAATAATAATAATTTGTCACGATAGCAACAGGTCTGGCAAGGACCCTAAGATCGCTAACAGCAGCCTAAATTAAAAAAAAAACAGAAGACAATCACAAATAATGATACAGATTGGCCAAGGGAAGGAGAGGGGATTAGGTGTTGGGACACGAATGCCTTACCACCAAGGTTAGACCTGCCAGGGACTCTAACGCCCCCGATGGCATCGCCAAACGTGTTGGACACAGGACGTAGAGGATCGGCCCAAGTAAAAATAAAAGCAGATGAACAAATGAGATAGTTTAAAAAGCATCGTTATGTAAAACACTTTATGGTTACGATAAGTACTAAAAACAAAAGCATCCCCAAAATGGGAATTGTCACCATTTAAAAATGAATAAATAAAAAAAAAAAGTAAAACAATTTGTATTTTCCTATGTAGAAACAGTACCCCCTGACGGGCTAAATGATTTGCCAAAAGTACACGGAACATATTCTCAAATAAATTTTCGGCAATTTTATTTATGCCTGGTTTACCCTATTCGAACAAACCGACATACACTGATGAATATAATAATAATAATAATTATTTACTCAAATTAATAATAATAATTATTTACTCAAACGACGTCGAATTTTTATAATCCAGATAGGGTTGTTACCATGGCAACGACAACTTCAGAATGCAAAGGCGAGTCGTTGCGTAAACCCTCCCTAATGTCGATTAGCAATAACAATCAGTAACAAACGAAACATTACAACAAATTAATATTGTTCACGAACCACTCTGGGCAATCAACCTCTGGTCCCCAACAGAAACAAAATGCGACAACAAACAGGGTAGTGTAACAACACGAGTGTTTGCATCCCGACAAAGACACTCGTAAACATACTAAGGCAAAAAAAAAATGGGGGGAGGGGGGGTCTTATTTGGGATTTTCAGCCTGTAACTGCAAGGAAATATATGACACCTTCCCAATTTTGACTAAGAATATGTGATATATCACTAAAACAAAATTTGTTAAGGATGCCCACCAAGCTTTTCGGCCAGTTGAAATCGTGATATCAAACGAAAAGCTATTTCGCCAATTTAATTCCACCGACTGAGACTTCACACGTTAAATTAAATAACTGAAAATTGCACAGTAAATATTTTCAGGTTTTTCGGTTAACTATCAAACTGTTGCTCGGTGGGATTAACTTGACGTTTGATATCACGACTTCAACCGGCTGAAATTAGCGGACATCCTTAGCAAGTTTGGTTTGGAGAGATAACAGCAATACAGTTAGTTTTTTTTTTTTTTCAATTAAAATAATAATTTTTAAAAAGTCTTGTAAATTTTGTAATAAAATCTATTAAACAAAATCAGTCCTGGTAAATCATGAGTGACCTCATCTTTAAAATTCCTACATTTTTATGCAAAAATTCGTTAATGTTTTTTTCTGATTTGTAGTCTTCGTTTTAATTTAAATTTCATAGGAGAATCAAATACCTAATGACGTGACGCCACTGTAGTATAAAGCGGTGACTGTTGGAAATAGTTCACAACGGGCTAACAAAAAATTCCGTAAGTTTTTTCGCATCATAAGATGACTTTTATATTATTATTTTTTAGTCATTCGTCAGATTCGATCCTGCATTCGATTGGCTTGTAGTCGACCACTCTGTATATGCTTGCTCGCTTTTTTCGGAATCTCCGGGAACCCCGTCTAATGCTCGCGGTGTGCGGTAATTATTGTTCCGTCTGCGTGGTGACATGCTCTGAAAGTCGTCAAAAAAAAGGGTTCAAAGGGAGCCCTAAAGTCGAAACTATTGATGCGAGTGACAATTGAAGCATCTCGGCCGACATCCAGGATATTTCTAGTCTATTTCGTAGTGACAGATACCAAATTATTGAATTCAAAATATTTCGGTGGGAGTAAAGTATTTTTCGGTCCCTAGGATTTGGGTGTTCGCCCCGATCGCACATTGATATTACAATTTACTGATATTACAATTTATAAAATTAAAGTAATGAGTAAGAATACGACACTACAGAACCATCATGAGTCTTTATCACTAGCTCATTCAAAACATTCTTTTCTTCAGGTGTATTTCAGAAAACGTAGAAATTTACGGTTGTTAGGCCGCCGCTATTTCTTATCCACCCAAAACCAAAACTGGTAGAAAACCCCGCCAAGTTTCCAAAAACGGTCGGCCTTTGAAGGTAGTGATATCATTCCACCAGGGAAAGGCCGCCAAGGTTAATCCTATTAGCCAAGTTAATCACACATACTAATAGTTCGAAAGTTAAATGAAAACTAGAAGATTGCTACTAGCGGTAGCAATCTTCAAGTTTTCATTTAACGTCCAAAGTATTATTCGGGGCGATTAACTTGGCTATTAGGATTAATCTTGGCGGCCTTTTCCTGGTGGAATGATATCACTACCTTCAAAGGCCGACCGTTTTTGGAAACTTGGCGGGTTTTTCTACCAGTTTTGGTTTTGGGTGGATATCACAACTTTCATAGGACTGTGAACGTACATAAGGTTACACCGTCTGTTTAAGATGCTTCAATCCCATTTTTGTACACACTGGCTAACAATCGCTGATTTCGTTCGCTTCGCTCACTCAATCAGCGTATTCCCTTCAGTTGTTTTGTTTATCCCAGCACCTTCCCCATCCCTGCACCTTCCCCTTAATTTTTCAAGATTTCGTTCACATGTAGTCATGCAGAAATCCCCGAAGGTCGCTGTTACTAAAACAGCAGAACGCGAAGCATTTTATTTTTGGGTTATTAACAAAAAACCCATTAGCTCGTGTATGCTCGTATTGTAGGGTAACCGTCATCTAACGTGCATCACTTTATTCTTACGCAATCCACGGCAACGTTAATGTTTCTTTATTTTGTCCTTCGTTACAGTTCAGTTGTTAGTTCGTCCAGGCTTTTACAATAAATCTAAGCACCAGTCTTGATTGTTCAAGCAATTGTTGCTTAAAATCTTTGGTTGCAACGTGGAATAGAAACAAAATTTAAATTCGCCGGTGGCGAATTTCAAAACCCTCCCACGCATTTGTCCTGACCCCTACAACCCCCAAACCAACAAAAGGACCATCCTCAGATCACCATGCATCCGTGTGCAAAAGGATGCATGGTGGGATTTAACGCATGGTGGGAATCCCATGTGGGATTTAACATGGGAAAAATCTTATTAGCTAGCTAGCTAGACAGTGACATAAAAACAACGTTATTGACACATCTTTTCTCTGATTGGTGGACACTCATCCTTTAAATTTTGGTTTTTCTTAATCTCTGACGCTCTTACATTTTCCACAATTTGAAACATTTCTGTCGCATTGGGGTTTATCCTCTTCATGCCAAAATAAGCTTACAGTTAACAGACACATGTTTGCTAGTGAGCCGCCTTTTTTATCATTAACAATCAATTTTTTAACAAACGGATGTCTACAATGGGATGAACTACTGTTACTTGACGGCGACACACTAGCGTGTGTCTAGATATAGCTACTCCAGTTGTGATAAGGAAAAAAATCAGTTTTCAAAAAGTCGATGGGATTTAACATTGGGTTTATCCTTTTTTACCTACAAAATCGCTCTAATTTATTCTGGTTTTGGTGGCCGGTGAAAGATTTTAATGGATCGGATGATGATTTTATTGTATCGGGGAAATATTTCGTGGATGGAAAAATATTTATTGGGTTGGGGAAAGGTTCTATTAGGGGCGGGGGTCAAGTTTATTGGATACGAAAAATGTTTTATCGGGTCGGTAAAAGGTTGTCTTAGGTCCGGAAATGAATTCATTATTAGGGAATGTATATATTGGGTCAGGGAACGATTTTATTGGGTCGGGGACTAGGAAATGTTTACTTTTTTTTATTATTAATTTCTTTGAGCCTTAAGTCAGCCGAAGCAATAAAATGGTCGTGTGGCTGAACCGGCTCAATCTTGAGCATTACCAGACATTTTTGGGAAGAAGAAATATCCGTGTAAGGGAGGTGCCAAGATTTGAACCAAGGATTTGAACCGAGAAACCTCCGATCATCGTAGGGACCGAAAGATTGTCCAGAATTGGCCAGAATAGTTCCCATGGCCGCTAAGAAGCATGGTAGCCTCTCACGCTATCCTGGCCGGCAGTCCTGGCGGAGACTTAATGGGCCGGGCATTATTTTATTGGACAGGGAAAATATTTTATTGGAAGGAAAGCTATTTATTGGGTTGGGGAAAGATTTTATTAGGTCGAGGAAAAAGTTTATTGGGGGAGAAAAAAAATAATTATTGGGTCGGTAAAAGGTTTTCTTGGGCCTGGAAATTATTTCATTAGATAAGGGAATGATTTTATTGGGTCAGGGAACGGTTTATTAAGTCGGGAATAGGCAACGTCAACGTGTACTTCCTACCAAAATAAATATCCTTGCTACTCTTCACTGCAATTGTAACAGTTATAAAAGAAAGAATGTGACTTAGCTTACATAAGTGAGTCAATTACTGCGAAATCGTGTTTCGCCTGACGTGTGAGTCATACACTTTCCGTTTTTGAGTAGCTGAATTTTTCTCTGCGAATTTTCCTCTTGAAATGGCCATTGCACCGGAAGGGATGGCGGGGAATTTCTCAAATTAGCCCGCTCCTCTATCTGAATCATCTTCCCTCAAATGCTTCTTCTTCTTAATTTCTTCACAGAAAATGTATTTCCGTAGAATTAGGGCAATGGTACTTATTCTAAAGTGCATTTTATATTTGAATTAATTCTTTCGTGCTGGAACTGGAATTTGTAAAACTCTTACACAGGAAAAGAACAACGAAAAACGCTGCCATACAGAATTTACTATGATGGTTACCGTTTCATGTTACATGTCTTGTCGCCCGGGAGAGAAGCTGTGGATTTTGCTTCTCGGCTCCAGATCAGATGAATCAACATCGCCATTATCTATTTTACCAAAACAACGTAAAAAGGCGTCAACTTTCTGGCACGCACGTGAACTGGCATAAGCATTGAGCCAGGAGGCGAGACACGCGATTTCTGCCCCCAGCCGAACTTGGCTAAAAGAAGCCATCTTTTTCCCCCACAAAGGAAATGTCAAATTTGAATTGCTGCTATTGTGCAAAATGATTTATGCAGCGGTGATCAGTTATTAGTTTTGTATTTAAAAATTGTTTAAACCGATCCATTATTATAAAATACAAATGTAAATCGACGTATTTGTTCTTCAAGATATTGAAGAGTCCAGAAAATAAAATTGCCTACTTACTGTAGGCCAAACGAAAATGTTCCGTATACAGGTTGACGCACAACCGGGCTGGCATTTTTTTGGTCCAATTGCCTAAACGAATTTTATGGTTGCGGCCCCCAAACTTCAAAGCTGAGCGAGGATGATAATTAAATTTTTTTTGGGGGGTTTTTGGGGGGGAGCGGGGGGGGGGGGGGGTGTAGGTTTACCAAACATTTTCAAACAGCCGAAGAGCTTGGTGGGAAAACATTAGGTTTTGTTTTGGGGAGGTATCACATCTTTTTGGTCTAAATTCGACAAGATCTATTTTTTTTCCTTTTAGAAATTACGATATAAAAGTCAAAAATCTAGTTTTATTTTTATTTTTTATTTATTTGTTGGGCTCAATTAGGTTTCCATTAGTGGGTATATGTGCGTCTTAGTTTATGTCTAGAAGTCCACCGAAATCTCGTTTTTAGCAATGGGAAAAACAAAAATTCTTCCCTCGTGCTGTTGGCGTCGTGCTGCGTACTAACGTACTTATTGTTAAGTAAAAGATATTGTTCATCGTTGTATTATTGAAGGGTCCGTGCTCACGCCGAATGTTGCATGTTAAAGATCCTACAGGCCTACTTTCCGCTTGTATTTCTCCAGCTAAATTGTCGCTCTCATCGTCGTGGGGCCAATAACTCAGTTTGGGTTCGTGCTCCCTAAAAAACAAACAAACAACAACAACAACAAAATGCTGTAGCTCCCCCTTTAAAATTTCATTGTGGTACGGTAACTTCGAATTTACGTTTCTCCTAACTCCAAGACCAGCCAAGGCACATTTGACGCTTAAACTATACAGTATGTATCCGAAGTCCTGAAGTAGGTAAGCCTGTATGGTATAGGCCTATGGTATAGGTTTGCACTACACCCAGTGGAAAGTCCTGGGTTCGAGTCCTGGGTTTACTGCGAGTGAACTCCTATTGTGGAAGACATTTTCTACTCCCATTAGGTGAATATGTTGCTCATAGTTTGCCGATTTGTACACCTTAGGCCTAATACGGTATTGGCGTACATCGTATAGGCCTATACCATGTAGGCCTACCTGGTTCAGGATTTCTGAGACATGCAGTATAGCTTTATGCAAAATTTCAGCTTTAGTCACCACATGGAAGATTTTATTTTATTTTCCTAAAACTAGTCACTAACTAGTCACTAATAATTAGACGACTTATCAACGTTATTCATGCTTTTTTTTTCAACAAGAAAACATTATAAGCTATGCCACTACTGTGACTTTTTATGTTGTCAGGCGACCAAAGTTGGCGCCCCCCCCCCTTTCCCTCCCTCATCAAACGAAGTTTCAGCCTTTTCTGTCTCATTGTTGGAGCTGAGGAAGCGAAGCGAACATAGCTCTTATGGCTCACTGGGATTTCTGTGTGGTAACATCACGCCAAAACTACTGAACCAAATTTGATGAAATTTAGTATGCTGATCAAATTCTTCTCAGAGAGTGTCTTTATTTTTCAGGTCGAAAATCGGATATATTTGGGGGTGGAATAAAGAAAAATCAATAAGAAAGCCTTAAAAACCAATTGATACAAATTGTTTTTCATGTGCGTTAATTGTAATAGCATGGTTGGGTTTTTGTTTTTTTGGAAAGCACGAACCCAAACCAGATTATCTTCCCCACGACGATGTGAGGGATAACTCAGCTGGAGAAATCAAAGCTGAAAAAGTAGGATATTTTGACGGTATTCGGACAAAATCCCCCTGGACATAATCCCCCAGGACGAAATCCCTCCGGACAAAATCGCCCCGGAAAAAAATCCCCCGCCCGGCGGACAAAATCCCCCTTTTTTTAATTGAAAGGTCCTACGCGTCACTGACAGCACTCTGAACTAATTTGCATTCGACTACACACGCACAACATTGCACCCACTTGTCACTGCTTGCCACGACGACGACAATTTCTCCCACAATAAGTAAAGCTAAACTGTTTAGGTAAATGAACATGTTATTTAGTTTTTAAAATACTTTTTTTTTTAATTTCGATTTACAAAATGGAAATTTTGAAAACTAACAAGGTGGTCGTAAGATTGTAAGCAGGGATATATACATGTACGTGAAAAAGAAGCAATTAAAAGAAAATGTACGTTGGGAATGCGTGAATAGAGAAAGGGGATGTCACGGAACTTGATTAACAAACCAAGCTGTATTATACCGACATCACGGCACAATCACCGGCCTAATAATGAAAATGTTGAAAATCATAAATTTAGAGCTGCGGTAAATGAGAAAGCCGTCAATTCACACGATACTTCAAATCTGATTTATAATGAAAGTGTCCGTAACCTGTCGGACGCTGCTAAAGCTGTACTTCCGACTGTAGCTACAGTAAAGAGAGGAATAAGACGCCATAGAAGCAAGCATTATCCGGATGTTCCGGATTCATTACAGAACCTCCTAAGTGAGAGGGAGTGGGCAACAACTGGTGTCATTCCAGCTGAACTATTTCTGTTTTATGATAATGGTGCGAATTCGGTAGCTCGGATTTTAGCGTTTGCAACCAAACAAAACCTACAATTGCTAGCTCGGCAGGATAACTGGTACGCGGATGGCAATTTTTCGAGGGCGCCTAAATTATTCAAACAACTGCATGTAAATTCATGTGCCGTTAGGGACGACAGCTGTAGTACCAGTAGTGTATGCTTTGTTACAAAGTAAGACGCAGCATGCCTACGCAGAGTTGTTTCAAGCAATCCTTGACTATAGTGCAAGCCTCGAATTTTATCATTATCCAATTAAAGGTACTGACACTTGATTTTGAGAAGCTGCAATGCAGGCAGCTGCTGAAGTACTGGGAGGAGAACTAAAGCTGAATTGTTGTTTTTATCACCTAACTCAAAGTACCTGGTACAAAATACAAAGTATAGGATTAAGTGAAAGATACCGTGAAGACAAAACCTTTCGACATTTCGCAGGAATGCTAGATGGGTTAGCATTTTTGGCAATCGACGACGTAGTTGAGGGCATGGAATACCTTAAGGCACACACTCCTGACGGCATCGAAGAACTCCTTGCTTACTTTGATTGCAACTACGTTGGTGGGCCATTTCGTCGAGTGGCTGCAAGAATTGGTACTATAAGACTGATTCTTTGTCGTCCATGGTTCCCCCCAGTTCTTTGGAATGTGCACGACAGCACAATTGAAGGAAAATGTCGTACAAACAATATATCTGAAGGATGGAACAACAAATATGGCCGAATGATTGGCCATGGTCATCCCTCTGTTTGGAAAACGATCTATGTGTTCCAATCAGAGGTGTTAGCCGTATCTGCTCTAATACTTCAAGACGCTGCAGGTAACCCTCCTCAGAAAACCGAAAGAAGAAAGTATGTTGATCTGCAAGCCAGACTGAACACATTGTGCAGACGGTACAAGGATGATGACATCACTGGAACGTTTTTTATCTGGTGTTGGCTACACCATCCGATTTGATGGTTAGCACCAACTGACCTAGAAATTTTAAGGTAGGCCTATTTAAATTTTTATCATTGTTAGATTGCTTGTTTGGAATGCTTTTAATGATAAAAATT
>JAHWFP010037301.1:13855-27734 GCA_023313725.1 Lithobius niger
TTTGTCCGGGGGGCATTTGTCCGGAGGGATTCTGTCCTGGGGGATTCTGTCTAGGGGGATTTTGTCCGGCATTCATTTTGACATGCCACAATCGCGCGGCATGTAACCGCGTGATTTCATTTTATTTTATTCGAGAGCGTGGAATTTGGAATTTGTTTATTCGGCCTTCACCCAAGTCATGCGTCTTATTACATCAACTAACTTAGAGCGTGGATTTCAACAAACAAACAAAGAGTGCAACAGTTCTGAGGATCAACAATTTAGGTTCACGAGAAACATGATGCGATAACAATGAACGAAGAATTGTTTCGTCGATCAGGATAAAAAAAAATTGTCGGGGATTCAGTACAAAAATGAAACTGGAGGGAGAGGAAGGGAGGGTGGCAGGAGGAAGGAGGGCGAGGAAGGGAGGGTGGCAGGAGGAAAGAGGGAGAGCAGGAACGGCGTGTGGGGAGGAGAGAAGCGGCAGCAATGCAGGTGCAATTGCCCCCACGCGCCTCCCACTTCGTGGAAACTCGCTACCCTCGCCAACTACAATCTCAGGCTCCGCTCCTGTATGTCAATATGTAATGGTGGACGCTCTAGTTATTTTTCCTCATATGCCTGAAAACAGCCAAACTGCCGTAGCTGTAAAAGACGCAAGTGTCTAGTGGTCGCCGTAACCGTTTAGGCCTATACATATTTATCTGCATAGGTCGTACGTTAATGTTATCGCTGAATCTTGGCAGGCGACACGCTAGCGTGCGTGTCAAGAATGTTATCTGCAATTTTTTGCAGGATATCGCCGTCCGGGGATGTCAACCTTAGTGCTCGTCGTCTGCTGGTTTTTATTGGCGCACAGATCGATTTCTGCTTGCCCGAAAAAAAAAACACCGACAGATTAGATATACAGTTTGTCTTGCAGTTGCTCCTTGAAAGCAATCGGTCCTTGACGTGCCACCCTATTTAAAATGGTGAAAGTAACCACTGAAAAACTATTAAATTGGGTTATGACGAATTTGTGTCAGTTTATAACTTAACTAAACAAAGAAAGGCTTCGCCGTTTAGAAAAAAAAAGCATTAGAACTCATATCCCCATTGACCTTACAGTTGTGAAGGAACTCGTACAAAAACGGATTAGTTCCTCGAACGACATATTTTGAATGCCAATTCCAGGGAACAAGGATTGCCGAAAAGTGAACACAAATGTGTTTGTCGGGTTCTTGAAGCACATTTTTCAAGGTAGATGTGGATACAGTAGTAACGAGGTGCCACCCGAGCAGCTTGTGTTCCCATTTTTAATTGTGACAAAACCGAAAATTATTCGGTTCGAAAATTAAAATTGTGCTAAGTATGTTCTTTGAGGGTTATTGCTAGTCAGGTTGCACCTTGTTCACCATATTTCTGAATTTCTGTTTGAATTATACGTCGTGTGAGTGATTATCTATTAATTTTTTATGTGCTTTTTTTTTATGAAGTGAGGCGGCACACAAAGTAATAAATTAGATGATCCAGGGTTCGAGTCCAATCGCGGCCAATAACTTTTTATTGCTTTTCCAGATTATTAGTTTTATTCTCACACGTCGGTTGTAAATTTCAACGGTGCTTCAAATAATAATTATTTTTTTTATCCCAGGCAGGAAATCTCCGAGTTTCAGTTGTCACTTCGTCTCTATCTAAATTGCGCCACAAAGTACTCTTCTGAAGTTAATTTTCTGCAAATCTGTGGAGCGTTTTGAGTTGAAAGTTTACTTGAAGCAAGATGCGAACTTAAGAATGTTGGGAATCTTTTTTATTTGGAAAATAAAGCGAATGAAACATCGCTAAATTTTTCCCTTAATAATGTTTCGGTTAAGTCTGGTGAAACATCGCTTGACACGTTTAGGGCGCGTTTACCCAATGAGACCTTCACGCTCGCCGAACGCATAGGCAACCGTTATTTATTTACGATTAATTTTCCGTTCTTGTTAAATGAATACGGTAGTAGGCAACAAATTAAGTGTATTATAAATAACAACATAGATAAAGAACAAAGTGCAACAGTCATTTTAAACATTGCTGCCATTTCACGCTATTTCCAAAATTTGCTATTCTCCCTGAAAAAATAGCTTCTAGCAGTGATCAAACGACGGCAGAATAAATAGCTACTCGCAGCAAGAATTCAAAATCTTACGTGGCGTCAATTTCGGGGTTGTCGAATCGAATATAAATCATCGAATGCCGGCATTCAGAAATCTGTCCGTCGCCTTGCACAGCAGATAAAAAAATTGTTTTCTAATTGTCATAAATCGATGCTGTCGTGTTGCACGCATCGTACGTCGTGTCGCCAGGCACGAGGAGGAGATTTGCGTCCGCGTTGTTGCCATGGTTACTACGTATAGACAACTGAAAGCCACATTCTTCGGTAAAGGCGAGAAGCAGCCAGCAGATTTAGTATTAACCAAGTAAAAGCTAGTAAGCGAGAAAATTGTCGTTGCGTAAACCAGCCCTTAGAACGCGTTTACGTAACGACTCACCTTTGCATTCTCACAGCTAGAATTCAAACGTGATGGTAAAGGTGCCGTTTTAGCCATGGTAACAACGCTATAGAGCAGTGACACGACGTATATTATTGTATACAACTCTATGCTGGAGCCTTAATGGGTTAGCTGCAAGGGGCACTGCAGAGAGAAACGGAAGGGCGTCATACTGAAGCCGATGCTGTGAAGAGTGATTTCTTAGACCTAAAACGCGCGATTTTTGTTGTTGGAGAAAATAACGTTATTTTAAGCCTAAGAAATCCGCTCTTCCGTGGTTTTTCCCTCCATTTTTATGTAGTGCACCTTGTAGTTATGCCCTCCAAAACCCATACTGGTGCCAATATGGCGGCAGATGTTACTGCTCTATACAGGATTAGCTAAATCCGACACCGTTTGAGAAAAGGCTTGCAGTCGTGTAGTCCGTGACAATAAGGTAAAGAATTCCTCCTGACGAAACAATTTTTCCAGTCTCTTCTGAACTCGCATATTGACTGTTTTCGTTAAAAGCCGGCAGAACAAAACCGCCACCATGTTGGAATTTCAAAGCATTTCTAGCTTCTAGCTACGAAAATGCAAAGGCGAGTGGTTGCATAAACGCGCCCTTATTCAGGGTCGGACTGAGCCGTGTGGCCGTCTGCTAATGGCAGATGCGCCCTTGAGAATGCGTACCCCGGCGCCCTACGCTTTTTTTTTTATATTGACATATTCTTAATGTTATCGTTTCTTTATTTTCTTTTTATATTAGTTGAGAAAGGGGGAAAAATACAACGGAAAGTACGAAACTATAACGTTAATATTGTAACACACACACATCGCTCGAATTGTATGATTTAACTTTGCCGTTCTAACTTATTACTACAGTTTTTTTTAGCGTAATGATGAATAAAAAAAAAAACCTATTATTTTCTGAAATTATTTTGCCTGGGTTGTTTACAAGTTAAGGTACTGCGTATCATAAGTTAAGTTAAAATTCCACGCTGATACGGAGGCCTCATTTTGCAAGATATGCGCTTTATATTGGATATCGTGTCAGTCCTACTTTCCCTTCCTCCTGTCCATACAATTGCACCCATTTAGGTTCGTCCATTTGCAATGAAATTTGTAATTAACTTGTCCAGTAAAGTGGATTTATCTTGAAAAATATGGTCACCACGTCAGCGTCGATTGCCCAACAATTTAAAGCCTCAATTCCATCCAACCCCCCCACCCAAAAAAAACTTAATTTTATATAATTTCCACATTAAGAAAAAACACCGAATTTCCACTTCCCCCATGGGGGGGGGGGGAGGTGGTGCCCTTTGTTTGACTGTCGGGCAGATGCAAAAAACTGACCCAGTCCGACCCTGCTTTTGTCCAAGAATTGTGATTTGAAATTTTTAATGTTTCCAGCGTTATCTTGGCCCTAATTACAACCCATTCCGTAATCACTGACTAATGTATAACGCCTTCAGTCTATGGAAGAATAGAGGCATGCCGGAAACTTAAGGATATTTGAAAAAAATATTTTTTCGTTGGATTAGACTAATTTTGACAAAACCGTGTTATTAAGTTATACGAATTGGCAAAGTTGAGCTCGTAGTTGAAAATGCACCAGGTTTTGTCCTGCCCTTTGCGTGACCCCTTGCCTCACATTGCCCCTGCCAAATGTCTGATATTGCCTCCAATTTTTGATGGAAAGAATGGCGTGATGCCTTCTACCCTTTCGTCCCGAACTCCCAAATGCTCGATCGGTTCATTGAACTTGCAAGCAAAGCCTTTTGGCAAAACAACTTTGTACACCACATCGAGAAGAGAGAAGGCGGGTGTATTTTTTTTTCGAACTGTGCTACTCATCACGAACGTTGCCCACAAACTGATGACGTAACACCCTGTGGGGATAACTATGGACGACGTCCACCGAAAGATTCCAAAATGGCGGCCACGTCTTTGCCGCTAGCTAAGTCTCTAACTCTTGTGCTCCCGCCAGTTCGTCGAACGCTTGCTGCTGCTCGTGCAGGGGTCTCTTCTCCCCTCCGACCTCCAGGCGGCCTTGGCCGTGGTACATGACGTCATTTTAGCCCCCGGCAAGGCTGCCTTCTGCTCACCGTCCCTCGTGGACCCACTGGCACTTGAACGGGAGACGGCAACCCGATGAGAGCGCCGCCTACCTGCCGGTACAAAGCACAAGATAAAGCATGGGTCCTGCATGCAGGTGAGCAAACCTTATGTAACTTGGAGGCGTTCTATCTTTTGGAGTGGGATTCAGGTGGAAAAAGGCTTAAAGGGTTTGCAATGGTGGGAAACAGTTAAAAGTGGGAAAATCAGGCAAATTACACTTTTCTACTTGGCCTACAAAACTGAGTTTTTTAAACACCCTGAATACAAACCGAAAAGTAAAAACCCGTTAGATTATGGAAGTCAGAAATTTACACAATCTAAACTTCGAGACTCAGTTATATTTTTGCACGTAGATGGCATTGTATGGCAAGAGTTTAAACCAGTCACCATTTAAATAATTCTTTCATTTTGTAGGTGTCATTTTTTTTAGGGTTTTTGTGAGAGTGGTGGTTAGAAACATGCTCGCACATCCTAACTGGCATGGAAGTTTTGCTTCACTTATTTTTGCTCCATCTATTGGTTAGGAATTGTACTGAAGTTCGAAACTTCTAATTCTTTCTTAAATTGTGTAAAATGCTGTATGGTGCGATTTTAAATTGTTCTTTTTTTTTTTTACTTAAAGTGTTAGTAATTAAGACAATTTAATGCAAGTGTAAATTACCAGAATTCCTATTTCATTATTTAGGGTAATTTTGGTAATCAAATAAAATTTGATACTAAAATAGTTTACAAGTTTCCCTGTTTGGTATGAATTTTACTTAGTGGAAATAGACATTTTTCCCTTAAGGTTTCAAAATGGCAAACATGTTGAATTTAATGGGTAAATTACTACAACTCATGAAAAATTAATTTCGTGATAACAGTTTAAAGGAGCATTTTGTCAATTCAGACAGTTATTTTTTACGTAAGTTTAGATTTTCACTTGGCAGATCCATGGTGATCAGAATTAGTATTGCCTTGACTTATTGGATAAACTCGAAGAAAAGTAAAGCAGCGTTAATAAATTGATCTGGCACAGTGGCTAAAAAAAAAGTAAAGAATCGAAGTGCACACTTGGGCCCGACTGCAAGCGGAGAAGAGATGTAAACTTCCCCAGCGGGATCCGGGCAGATATTCGGAAGATACCATTTTTTTTAGTTATTTTATACCATTAAATGGGCCTCAAAGCCCATTACATGGTTGAGGCCAGCAATCGAAAGATACGTAGAATTTGCAGAATACGTGGTGGACAATTTCAAAAATCCGGGTGCACATGACATTTTCGAAGTGCACGCGAAGTTTAGGCAGTAAATTCTGCCACAGAAATTTCACTTGGATGAGTCTTATGTATGTCTACAAATTGTTCTCTCCTTGAAAACCAATACTAATAGCCAACTGCCTACTATAAGCTAGTAAAAGTCGTCACTTTGAAGGTAGGTTTATGACGCACCATCATTGTAGGTCGTTTACAATTTTTGTAGGTTCACGAGCGATGAGCAGCGCCACCCTGGGAGAGTTATGACGGTTTTGTTGAATAATGCACACGAAATCGATGGATGTCGGCTGAGAAATTAGGAAGTAGGATGGGAAATTATGTGGGAAAAAAATGTCAACAAATGGTTGTAGTTGAGGCGGACGTTTTTAAAACTACAACAAATGGTTGTAGTTTTAAAACCAATTTTAAAAAGATAACATTTGTCACGAATATTAAGCCTATGACTTGTGAAACAAAGGGCGTAAGTATCCGTACCAGTACTGAAAGTTGCTTTCCATTACTGGTATTTACGGAGCAAACTGATTGTATGATTGACTTGCGAGTGCGTAGGCCTGTGTCGTGCTTCGATCTCTATACATGATGTAGATTTTTAGATATAATTATTTCCTTTTAATGCAAGGGGGAAAAAACTACCAACTTGAAGGGAAATAATTGAATAGTATTTAGAAAAATGTGCAATAATGTTTGTACTTCAGTTGATTGGTGCATGGTTTCGTCATTACTCGGGGCAGAAACATGGTGAGACTTCCTGATTCTGATATAACTACCGTTAGTTTTGGAGTATTTATTAGGGATTTAAGCCTGCATGCATGGAGTGAAGTAAATCAATTTATGTCTATGAAACCAACGTAGTCATTTTTTTTGGGAGGGGGGAGGAGGTGGATCATTACGATGGATGCACCTTTTAACCAGCTTACAAATTACCACTCCTACAAAAAAATCGTGCTGGCTCTACGGCGTGTCAAAAAGCCCCCCAACTCCGACTGACGAGACCCAACAAGGAGCCCCTTCCAAGAAAATGAAATTAGCAACTTGCTTCCTACAACATTATTTATCAGGATATTTAAAGGGTATAACAAAGCCTCATACTTTAGGAGGCTTTGGTATTAAGTGCTGGCACCGCGCCTCCTTCTCTTCCATAAGAAGTGTTGGACCAATTGCTGCTGTTAATAGTAAGTAACTCAAACTGTCTTGGAAACACACACGTCGAAAATATTTAGCCTGCAGATTGCGTTGCAACTCTGTATTGTACCTCGGATTAGCTAGCAATGCGCTGAATTGTTTTAGGACGGTTTACGATTGGCCTGTTAACCGTCTGTTATGTTTTGACGTCATTTGCGTTAAAACACTGTAAAACACTGTAAAAGTGCTTTAAAATAATAAATTGTATACGCACCATAGCATTGGCTGATGGAAGACACCTATCAAAACAGCGTTTTTACAGTGTTGCAGGTATGAATTCTATTTGAAATAAAACACTAAGGTTTAATTTGCAACACTTGATAAGCACAGTAGCGCGGGGGAGGAAAAAATTATTATTTTAAAGTGATTGTTTTACAACACATGCATTTTCATTAAACGGTAGTTTAAATAACATGCGTTGTGATAAAAGAAAGACGCGATTTATTTTAAACTCTTTCTTAATCGCCTGTATGTAGCCTACGTGTTTATAAAGTGTTGAGATTAAATGCTAGTGTTTTATTTTAAACACATCTACTATAAAAGCGTACTAGCCGAATCGCTCGCTCCGTTGGCGTCGTCTCGCTTCGCTCAGCCAAAGTTGTTTTTAAAAGGCTTGTGCGTTTTTGAGCTAAAAGATCTAAATGCGTTTTTTAGGTGCGCCTAAAATGCGTTATTTTAAACAATTGGCTTTTTTTTTCATGTAGCATTAGAATTTAGTCATCCAGTTGAAGGCTTTAGAGGGGTGGTCGTATGAATGCTTAGAAACTTTAATATAAGATGAGGATTATGGGCAGATTTCAAAAAGTTTGCATTCAATACACAATTAAAAGGGCATACCTTTTCACTGTATTCGAGTTCCTGTGGCAAGTAGTGTTTGCAGAATTTACGTAGGTTACGAGGGAAAAAATAGAAATATGAATGACTTTGCAACATTTACACGCTTCTGAAGTAGTGTTGCAAAGGTGAGTCATACACGAGGGATTCGACAAAGCGAGAAATCTCGTACACCCAAGATTTAGATTTGTAAATCAGTCCCAAAACTAGTAAATCTGTAAATCTTGTGCATATCATTCCAATCTTGTAAATCACGTAAATCTGGCGTACATCATTTAAACCTTACTCTTAAATCTTTTGTAAATCTTTAAATGCCATGAAATCTTCATGTCAATCTTCAAACCTGTAAATCTGCAAAGTTAAATCATTAAAATCTTCTGCAAATCCTTGTAAATCTTGCAAAACTGAATGAAAATCGTTAAATCTTACTTAAATCTTTTGTAAATCTTTAAATCCCAGCAAATCCGTAAATCTACATAAATCCATTGGAAATTACAATTAGAATAGAAATTGTCGGCCAAAAGCTTAGATCTTTTTGAAGGCCCAAGCGACAGATGGTAAGTGGAAGGTACCACCAGGACAGTTGTTTTTTGCCACATGAGGAAGGAAACCGGAGTACCCGGAGGAAACCCTCGTGCAAGGGGCGGGAAACAACCGGAGAAAAACCTGTACATATACTCTTTCCTTCACAGGATCGAACCCGGGAAGATTTACAGAATTACCAATCTCGGCCATTTTTTTGTCTTTGTTGATCCCCTCGGCCATACGAGAAAGCCAACTGGGAGGAACGAACCTTCAAGAGACAACTAAGTGTGTATTGAATGCAAACTTTGTGGAGTCGACCCGTAAAAGGCTTTAGCTTAATGGTTTTTATTTATAGTCCTAAATTCTGCATCGTAACACGTAACACGTTTAACTTATACGTTCTTCTTTATTCACAGGCGAAGTTCACCGAAGACGGCCAAAGTCTGTGGTGTCTGTGGCGACCGTGCTAAGAGTTTCCACTTCGGCGGCCTTTCGTGCGACAGTTGCAAGGCTTTTTTCCGTCGCTCAGTCCAGAATGATGCCCATACCCATTTTCATTGCCCGTATTCTGGTCAGTGTGCCATCTCTTTGTCTTCTCGGAAATGTTGTCAGTTCTGCCGTTTCCGGAAATGCCTGAGCATCGGGATGGAAACCGGATGGGTCATGACCGATGATGAACGCCTTCATCTTCAGCGGTTGCGCCTTGACCGAAAAGCGAGGATTACTGAACAAAGCCAGCCAAACCAGAAACCACAAACATCTTCGCAACAAGAACCAACGTCAGTGGAAGACAGTGCATCCTCATTGATGGATACCGATGAAGACCTGCTCAGTAGGTTGTCTGCAAACTATTCCTCATTTTTTCCCCAATGTGGAGAAGAGCGGTGGCGAGGTGCCCCTCTCCTAACATTTTTAGACTGTGTTAGCCGACTGGTGCAGATGGCTAAAAAAGTGCCCGCATTCACGAAACTCCCAACACCGGACCAAGTGAAGCTTCTGCGTTCTGGGATTTACGAAATGTGCGTTGTGATTCATGCCCACGACCATGCTTCACACTCAAGACAATCGTGCCAAAATCCATTATCGCCATCAACATCGTCACTATCGTCATCTCTCTCATCGTCTGCATCGTCATCATCCGAAACAGACGAAGATTACTGTTGCAGAATGGACGAAAGCAACAGCCAATCAGGTTATGAATCGTCAGGTTCCATCCATCAATCAGAATCCGTCTTTCCCGATTTTTCCGCTGCACATTACCGCATTCTTCGACGTTTCCGGTGCCTCCTTGATGACTCTCGCCCTCTCGTCCTTTTTCTATTGGTCATCCTCTTCAATGGTGACGTGAGCGGATTGGTCAATCCAGCAGCCGTTTCGGCCAATCAGGAACAATTCTGTCTTCTTCTTCGGCGGTTTTTGGATTGGAAAGTCGGGTCCTCGAGGGCAACCATCTTGTTTTCGAATCTACTGCTTGTTCTTCCTGTTTTGCGTGAAATCAAAGAAAAGGGGTTAACTGGACATTTCCGGTTACAAAGTGACGAACTAGAGCAGCTGTCTCATTGGTTCACTGAACAGACCGGTTCGACCAATGACATTCGATCTCACTTCACGCTGGCCGATTTGAACAATAATCATTCACGTGACATTGTACATAAACCTGTGACTGACCATTGTATGTATCCAACTGTTGTGACAGATGCCTGAGTGTGTAGACTCATTGTAAAAAGTTAAAACTATTTATTTTAAACTGAAGACAGTTGAACGTTTTGTACACTGGTACCGATTCACTGGATGTGTGGATGACTAGAACCCAATTCTGAATAAGTTCTAAGGAACCCTTGCGGATTTGGTTAGCGCCAAGCACAACCAGATCGTATTTAGATCTGTAATTTAAAAATATATATATCTGTTTTTGAGTGGTGCTAACAATTTGGAGGCTTGCTTAGACCTTAAATAGCATTCAACGTGATCACGAAATTAACATTTCTGACAACCACTATAATTATCTTCCCTTTCGAAAGTACTGTTGCATCAAATAATGTAGCATGTTATAAAAAAAAATTCTGCTGTTGTAACGTGGCAATATCTAGTGTAAGTCTTTACTTATCTAGTTATCTAGTTGTAACTATCCCTTCCAGAACGCCAATCCAGTCCAACGCAACTCCCGATTTTTTGAGTGTTCAGAGCCATGCTCCAAAACACAGCAAACTAAACAGAGGATTCCGAAAGTGTCTGCTGAGCGGAAGTTCGTCACCTTACGACACGACTGATGAATCTGTGGCAGTCATCAAACTCAGCAAACTTTATCAAACTCATCAAACTGGCAAAAGAGGTGATGCATTTGATGGCTTCACAGATTTCTCACTCGCCTCGAAAAGTGACGTCACATCCTTTGAAAACTAGTTTGGATCGAAAGATAACAAAGGCGGGTTTGGGAATGAAAGTATGTACTCTACAACAAATGTGTACTTCACGAGGTGAAATAATCGTCGGAATCTCTATAGCTTTTCTTTAGGAAGTTTGGAATGCTTTGTTGAGGTTACTGTGTTTAGGTGGTACCAAACTGCCTTCAACAGTTATGAGCTGTGCTGAATTGGTATGGACGTTTAGGGGTACTAGTTTACCGTTTTCTGTCTCGTGCCTGAAGACTTACGTTTTGTTCGCATTAGTTTAGTAAAAGCTCAGCTCACCTATGTTGCGTTTTAAACTTTTTTTATTAGCTCCTACCTCACTACACGAACGATGTAATGATAAGGTGGACACCGGTGCATGGCCATAGAAGAATTGTCACTCCCCACTCCCCCCCGAAACCTGAAGTTAGGAATAAAATGTTTTCATAAGTTAAAAATGAGGCGTTTATTACAGTTTAACAAATTATGGAAACTGGCTTTTAAAACGTTTGAAAATTTGAAACTTTGAAACTGTGAACTTTGAAACTTTGTTGAAAACGAGTTGTTTTCCAGGACTCCGACGGACTTTAAAACATGTAAATCCGTTCCCCTTACCTACCCCTTAGTTCTATTTTCTCGGACCGGCTTTTGAATTCACATTTTTTTTTGCCACCCATGTCTCCCCCTTCCCCACGAAGAAAAAAAATCATAATTACACTACTAAAGTGTGCGCGGCCTATCTTGAGTTCGCTGCAGTACCAAGACAGATAATCGATTGTACGTTTTTGGTAGCAGAGTGCCTTGTTGATATCCAAAATGGTTACAAAAACAATGGCGGCCTTCGATTAAAGCCGCTCCCTCCAGGAAGACGTAGCCGCTCATAAAATACTTCCAGGACTCAAGATACGCCGCGCACACAATAGACGACGCCACTGCACTATTTACAATAAATGAATAGCAAACCTTAAAGGTACCTACTCACAAAATGACAGAGTGCAGCATCTACCACCATCTACCATTATTTTGTTGTACGTAGCACTTAATTTCAACAAGCGAAGGAATGAGCAAAGAAATTTCTTTTTACACAACAAACTAGCCACGTGCCTCCTTAATTATTGAATGTAAAGTTGGTGCGTCCACATTCATCAGGGAGCAAGCGGTCAAAGTTACCGATATCGCTGTTGCTAGATGACGCCCATCTATAGCGGTTCAAAAACTGCGTTTCAAGACGGTCCATATACAAAAAAAAAGCGCCCGTGATGTCGTTAGGCTTAACTTTACCGCTTACTTCCTGGTGCACGTGGGCGCACCAACTTTACACTCAATAATTAAGGAGGCACGTGGCTTGTTTGTTGTGTAAAAATAAATTTATTTGTGTGTTCCTCCGTCTGTTGAAAGTAAGGGCAAGACAGAACTAGATATCGGCAAATGGCTAGATGCTGCAGCTATTGTCATTTGGTGGCAATCTACCTTTAAGTACGAAACTACGACTTATTTTATGTATCCGATTAAATTTTGGAATACATAAGATAACTCACAGTTTCGCCTGAGATACAATACTTTGTAGTACAAGTCATAAAACGACACTTCCACGCATGTAGTGACATTAAATTACCAAGAATATACCTAGGCCTACATTTTTAATGTTTATTTTTAAGACGAAGATTCTCGAACGAATATTCTACTTGTTACAGCTTATATAATAAGTAAGTTTACAAATTTAACATAAATTAGTGGTACTCCTGCAAGGAAAATGACTTATTTTGAATTTCTGATAAAATGTTTGACATGTTTATTTATTTTTGTTCTTGAAACATAAATGCTTTTGTGCTTATTATATTGCATAAATATATACAAACATACTTAAACGTTGTCGTACTTTTTTTAATAATCTGCCTATTATTGTGAATGTTTCTTATCATGTAACATTCCGGCAAACCTATCTCGATTACTCGTGAACATCGTACGCAGCAGGCGAACAAAAAAAAATAGAAGTTTTTTTTTGCGTCTAGCGTTTTATGCAATTTAACAAGGATTTTCCCCGTGGGTTCATTTTCTGTCAGTAGGGGTGAGCAGGTGCGCATCGAAGACAAAATGTACTTCCCACTTTTCCAAGTGAGTTCAATTTTTTTCGATTTTAAGGAACTGGAATGTTCACTAATGCTCCCTGCATCCCGCAAGCGCGTCCCTAACGCCTGTTCACTAAGGCCGTCCGCGCACTGAGTGACTTGGCCGCGCGGCCAGGTCGCTGCATCCAATGAGAATGCTTACCGTTTATGTAAACCACGTTCTAATCATTTTCATTGGATGCAGCAACCTGGCCGCGCGGCCAAGTCGCTTAGTGCGCGGGCGGCCTAACGAAGCCAACATGGTGGACGCCCAGATTCGTAATGTAAGGTATTTTTATTCTTTTAATTTTTTTTTACTTCTCTGAAGATGGTGTCACTTGTTACATATTATTGAAACCAAAATATACGTTTTTTAAACCATTTTCGCCTGTGCTACTGGCTCAGTTCTCACTTCTTTTTTTCGATTTTTTTTTTTTTGGGGGGGGGAGTGCCCCTTTCCCCCTTATTTTCGGTTTTGGGGGCAAGTTTGGGCGATTTTACGAAGTCGGTATTGTGCGGTATTTGTTGCTAACGATATTGTTATTGTCAGCTCTGCTTACTAAAACTGTATTTCATAATCTAAACGATGATATCGAAGTATCACTTCCACGGAGCTGAAACTCTCGATAAATTGACGTACTGAAGATCGTAACTCTTTTCTTAAAAAACAGTAATTAAATCAATTTTCAGATGAGAAGCCAGGCTATATACTTGATGAGCTGGAAATGAAAGGCATCATTTTAATGTTACATTTTTTATATTAGTTTTTCAAGTCTACCGGCTTTCATAAATAATTGGTGTCAAATGTACACGTGTGACGCGACGACATTACATACAGTGTACAATACAGTGAATAGTAAAAGAGGTATTGTTTTTTCCCCGAAAAAAAATGGGTGATATGGCAAATGATTCGCGATTCATTTAAAACCGATTCAGCTTAGTATTTCACGTCTTAGGGAGCGTTCACAAATTACGTAATGCCTGTACGGG
>JAHWFP010037302.1:2608-19089 GCA_023313725.1 Lithobius niger
AACAAAGGCCTCATGCAGTGGGGGCAAGCTACCGTATTTTTTAGAAATAGGCGTGAACATGATCCGTCTCCCTGCAAATTTTTTTTTTTTTAGTTTTTGTGATGAGGCCTCCCCGTTGATCCTAGTTTACCCGAGCGGCCCAATGCGACACTGCATTGCCATGATTTTTTTTTTAAACAAAATGAATGATACTGTGGAGTCTTGAAAAACTTTAGAATGTAATTTTTTTTTTTAATGTTTGAAAGGAGGTATAGGTTTGTCATTGGCGAGAACTTTGCGATGCACCGTCAAAAAAAAGTTCACCACTAATCTGGCAGCGTCTCACGCCTCCCTTTCAGTTGCTCCACCCCCTACCCACCCCAGGGAGGCGCGCCTCCCCGGTTGGGAAACGTGGGTGTAGAGCGACCTGAAAAGCGTTTTAGCATTGAGGTGAAAAGTTTTTCAGATTGCTCTAGACAACGTAGTGGTACAAGTAATGTATTCAAACGTGAGAGAAGTTAACAATAAAGACTTTCAGCGCGAGTTCCAGTGATTATAATTTTGAATGAATAAAAGAAAATAATGAAAAAAAATTTCTCAATTGGCTGCAGGGAAGGACAAATAGTCTGGTTTATTCAAGGCTGGCTGTCTGCAACGGAAAATCTTTAAAATCTACCGTGGCGCCATCTAGCGGCAATGATATCGTTAACCTTTACAGCATGCTCCTAGGTGCACGAGGACGAACCACACTTTCACTTAATAATTAAGGAGGCCTAGACTAAGTTTGTTTCTTTGGAACAACAAATCTTCGTGCATTCCATCGAAGGCACTAGATGACGCTAGCTTCTGCTGGCTTTGATTCGGAGGGCAGCCATCTTCAGTGACTGTTTGTTTATTTCGGAAAGAAAAAATATGCCGGAATTTCTACCAGATTGGGGGGGAACAGCAATTTACGGAAGAAATTACCAACCCTGGCTCAATCTATACGCTTAACGGACGGGAAAAAACAAAAACCTTATTAGTCAAATCAGTGTTAAGCAGGTTCGAACATTGGGTCATTACTATAACAAAATTACCCTGCGCTACTGCCACCAACAGTTATTAGGCGGAACGGACGTTAACAAAAAAAAAAACGAAATTACTACAATTATTTCGACGAGTAACAAATAATTCATTAAATTAACAAGCCATTCGAAAACAAGCTGAGAATGGGACAAAAACTGAAGAAGAAAACAATGGTTCATTAAAACAGCGCCAAGTGTAACAAGGAGGCCGCCATTTTGTTTTGGAACGACAACGAGGCCAATTTCCGTTAACCGCACCCCCTAGAGAGAGAATTCAGCAACGGCGCTCTAATAAATTGGATGCGCCGTGCTTTTCATTAAGGAAAGACTAAAACCCGATGCGACGATAGGAGAGGGGGAAAACGGAACACAAAGACCAAATTCAGGCGAAAACTGAAAAAGGAGATACAAAATGGTGGGAAGACTGGAGGAGGGGAAGGGTGAGTGAAAAGGGTTGGGTTGCCATGGTTTCTGTTAATTTTGTCAACGATCTCATTAGGCCTTAAACTTTTCGATACCACATTACGCGACTGGCCACAACATGGCCGCGAACTTGTCCGTTGTAATTGGAGAAGACTTGACAGTGTGCGATGCCAGAAGAGGCCGAACATGAGACCCTTCGGTCCCTACACAGGAAACGCCAAAACGAAATCAAGAATCCGTTAAAACACAATTTCAGTGACACAATACGTTTATATTCAAGGTCCTAGTTTATACCAACCAGCTAGGTTAATTTGTGATTGACGGATCCGATATAAACGGATGTATAGGACACATTGGCACCCGACACAATAGGTGCCCCAATTTAGGCACTGGACAAACAGGCACCCAGACAACTTTTTTTCTTTTTTTATTAATTAAGGAAATATGTCGCACGAAGTTAATTCACACTTATTTGTGACAACAACACATTACATTGATAATAAAAAATAACCTACATTTTTTGTATACAACATAAACTTAATTTCCTCCACAACAAATATTTTAAATAATTGAATACATTTCAGTCCAAAAAACTATGTTAATACAAAATTATTTTATTAATTTAGCAATCCCATTTTTTCCCCGTTAAACTTATTCTTCAACAACAATTCAATCCACCAGCAAAAACTCCTCTACCCATTCTTAATCCATATCAATAGTATTAATTCAATAGTTCTTCAAACTGAACATTAACTAAATCCGCTCGTCTTCATTACTAATACGAAATAAAGTCCGGACTTAATAATATAAAAAAGGTGACTGCTGTCCTCAAAATGTAACGAAAGCCACCAAAAAAAAAAAAAAAAGGAAATGGACCAAAAAACTAGATTGGTGTTTCCATCTCATAACTAAGAAAAACAAATGGATTTCATCAATTTGGACCAAAAATACCACATCTGTTATCTACCACAAAACAAAACTTGTTAAGGATTCCCGCCAAGCTTTTCGGCCGTGTGAAGTCGTGATATCAAACGCCAAGCTAATCCCACCGACTAATACTTCAAACGTTAAATGAAATAATTGAAAATTGCGCAGTAAGCAATTTCCATATATTTCATTTAACCTTCGAACTATTACTCGGCGGGATTAGCTTGGAGAAATAGCTTGGCGTTTGATATCACGACTTGACAAGGCCGAAAAGCTTGGTGAAATCCTTAGCAAGTTTTGTTTTGGGGTAGATATTAATTAAGCAATCCCATTTTTATTCCCGTTAAACTTATTCTTCAACAACAATTCAATCCACCAGCAAAAACTTCTCTACCCATTCTTAATCCATATCAATAGTATTAATTCAATAATTCTTCATTTTTGGCTTAAGTTCATTATAACCGTTGATTGTTTTCAATGCATTTGGTAAATTATTGAAGTTTTCACTGAATTATATTCAGTAGTCATTTTTCCGTATTTATTAGACCATAAATGTGGGAATAAATGGTCTTTTCTAAGTTTGGATTTCGCTTTTTGATTTTAAAGTCAATTTTTTAATTTAAAAAAAATGTCTTATTGTTATCGTGTAATTGCATACATTTTTTAAAGTTGATTTCTTATTTCCTCCACTTCATTGTTTTGGACCAATACTTTTTTGCACTTTATTCTGTATTTTTTTTAATGTTTTCAACATGTTATTATTTGCATTACAGTAGATTTCGCAAGCAAACAACAAATTTGCTTCAATCCACGCTGTGTAAATTAGTTTTTTTTTATTTTTGTCATTTATTGCCTTTCTTATTTGATATAATTTAAGCATTAGTTTTTTTTTTAATTTTCGTTATAATGTTGTCTACATGATTCTCATGTTTCCATTTATTGGCAATCCAGAATCCTAAGTATTTAATCTTACTAGGCACTCAGACATATAGACACATATACAGTGTCCGCGGCCTATCTTGAGTTCTCCGCAGAACGAACACAGATAATCGATTGTACGTTTTCAGTAGCAGAGTGCCTTGTTGATATCCAAGATGGTTACAAAAACAATGGCGGCCATCGATTAAAGCCACCCCATCCAGGAAGACGTAGCCGCTCACAAAATACTTGCAGGACTCAAGATACACCGCGCCGCACACAATAGGCACCAAGTTTATTTTTTAATTGGGATGGATTGCCCTCTAATCCTGTATTGTTTGTTTAAAATCTGGGAAATGTACTTACTTACTTTAAACTTACCGTTGCAAAAATGAAAAGGAGACTGAACAAAGTTGTCTTTCTCAAACCATGGAATTCCTTGGCGACCGAGTTGGTGAAGTCGTGTAGTTTTTCTCAGTTCAAACGGGGTTCTCAATCAAGTTGATTCGTCCAAGTTTTTAAAGTGTTAAATAAATACAGATGCAAACCTACTCCGTTGCCTTTTGGACTTATATGTCAGACTGCCTGAGTGGAGAATCGAACTCACGACCTTCAAACCCGTGGGTTCGATTCCCCGCTCAGGCAATCTGACATGTAAGTCCAAAAGGCAAAGTAAATAAGTTTGCATCTGTATTCATTCAACTCTTGTGAGCCTTTGGGTTTCCGTTATTAATTTTTTAAGTATTTTTATCTTATTTGAACTTCTATCTGTAATTTAACTTTTATTTACTAATATTTAGGTTGACGTAACCCACTGGGTCGAGGAATCATAATCTTAATTAAAATTACTTGGGACTGGTATTAAAGGATGTTTTATCCCTTCCCATTTCCTTTCACCATTTGTTTTCAGTGACTTATTCGTGTGGGACTGTTGCGAAGGGGAGGAGGAGGGAAGCGTTCTCATTTTTTTTTATATTTTGTGGTGAATTAATGCTCCAAGTGCCTCGCACGCGCTGCCGCACTGGCTGCGGTTAACAAACATCAGGGATGCAAGTGTAATAGCGATACCAACAAATCTTAAGCAGTTTTGAACGCTACGACCATTTTATGGCATTTTACGCCATCATTTTGGCGCAAATATTCCTTCCATACTCATTTACTAATCTGGCCAAGTTTCGTCGAAGAATATTGAATAGCAACGGAGATATAAATTTTTTAGGTTTGGTCAATTTTGCTGGAGTGAGAACTGCAATCATATGTGTACGCGGTAAACCAATTAACCAGTTTCGACCATATCAGAACACAATGCGAACTTCACCGCGTTTCGAACATACAAACGAACATGCGTTAAAGTTCTCGCTTCACTCGACTCTTAACCAAAAGGTAACTATATCGTAACCAATGGTAACCACAACAACGTAACGGTATACAATCCATACCCGGTTTAAGTTAAAAATGTAGTAAAACTAACACATGAAGTTTCCACATTGCCGGTGTACACGATCAAGTTTGGATTTGGGTGTCTAGGGGAACAACGTTGGTTTAGAACCGTTTGCAATTTCATCCTTTCGTGTCCGATCTAATTGCGAGGAAATGGCGTTTCCCTGACCGGGCTCGTTTCCAAGAGATTGAATTACTTTTCCCCCGCGACATCTCCCAGTTATAACAAACTGCGGTCACTTGGCTTTGGCTCCGGACGATTCCAAGAGCAATAATTTCCTGCGTAATAACACATGCGGTAAGGATATATGGGTAAGCAAGTGAACCGGCGAAACGCTAACCGCTTTCGTCGATATGTTAACGCGTATACAGACCTTTCGTTTGCGGTGCATTCGTATACGTATGGGACGAAGGGGTGGGGGGTGCGGTCGGTTGTGATCAAGCAGCACGATACCACTGCTTGTAAAGGTTTCACCTCCTCAATTTTTATCCGCTAATTGCCACAATGAAAAAGAGAAGCTTGTCGATTTTCTTCTTCTTTGGATTATTTTCTGTCGAGTTTCCATTGGGGTACTCAGTAATTCTTCCGCAGCAGTGACCAAGTCTAAGTGTTTTTTCAGTAGTAATATAGTCCTAGAGCTCTTGTCGATAATACGGCTACTGTATTTTGCACGAGGCCTGTAACCTGACAATAAAACTAACGAATGCTAATTATTTTGCAATTATATCCCGAGCACGTTGCGTGAGAGGTATAATTTCAAATTAATTAGCACGAGTTAGTTTTAGTTTGGTTACTGAATGAGAGCGAAAACATTTTCAGCCGCATTATCCACAAAAGCTAGAGGGCTGTTTTATTTGAGTATGTCCCAGTCAGGGCCCCCACAACGGGGTAGGGGGGGGGGGGGTCAGGTGGACCCGCTGCACCCAGGCCCGGCCACATAAGGGGCCCGCACAGCCGCAATTTTCTCCCCCAATTGTCAGTTTTGATGACTGAGTAATGTACTCGATTAGTCAGAATTGTGAATTTTTCCCCCCCAACAAATAACAACTCCAATTCAACGGCAACGAGCACGAAGCAGGAGCACTGTTGTGCAAGCTTGTCAGCTTGTTAGGCAGGGAAGCCTTCAAACGTAAGCAGCCCGGATTAATGAATGAATGAGCCAACCCGTTAAACACAATTGTGGCCGACGTATGTTATAAGATAGTATAACCTTTTTATCATTACAGTCGGGGGATGGGGGTCCGCTGTTGTACTTAGTCCCAGGCCCCGAACTTTGATGTAGGGGCCCCGATTCCAATTCAAAATAAATAATAACAAAACACCTTTGTGGTTTATTTATGCTGTTTTTTTTATTAGCTTACCAGTCTATCAATTCATAAAATTTTATTTGTCTCCAACGAGAAGTCATATGCGATGCTGGTCTGTCGGCGACTTCCTCTCGTTAAAACGCGCCGCATCAACCAATTTTAGTCTTTTTATAGCTGACGAAAATGTGCATTACCTGTTTTATAGCAGACTTTGTCACCTGGTGGAGGCCTAGGTTCAAGTCTCCCGCTGTACGAGCCGGCGTCCCAAAGAATTTTAATTCCCGATGAAGCCACACCAAATTTCACCGTGCCGACCAAGTCAGAAAGATGCGGGTTGCTCTATGTTTTTATAATGGTTGTATACCGCATCCAGGGGTCTTAACATCAAAGGGGTACAAGGTAAGTAATCAGATTCTCATACCGAAACAACTTACCTTGTGACAAGAAAGATGACTTTACGATGTTTCCATGATGATAAACTTGACACCAGGAACGGAACGTTGGGTAGTCGCATAAGTGAAGGAACGGAATGAAGGTTTCTGGTTGTGTAGGGTCCGGAATGTAGTTGGAAGGCAAAGTCTGTGTAAATGCATGTTGGAACCTTTGATGTATTGCGCATGTTGCTTTATGGCGTTCCTCATCTTAGTCATGGTTTTTTTTTTCTCTTTTTTTTTCTTAAGATGGAGAAGTGACAGCTTCTTTTGCCCAGAAAATGAAGACACTTTTCAAAGAAGATGATGGAGGGCAGGAACTGATGGAGCATTGTAGGAGGAGACGAGGGAATGGCGAAGCGGAAGGAAGACGGAATCTGTGTTTAGCACCAGATAAGGGCATGATTCAAGAAGAGAACGGGGAGAAGCAGATCGGTGTTTGGCAGGGAGAGGAACGTGCTGGTTCTGTTCTTGGTGTACCTTGTTACTGATCGTAATGAAGCCGAATGTGTTAATTTTAATTGCAGAATGGAGGACCGGAGCGGCCTGGGACAGCACAATGCCGTCGGACGTGAGTTGAAGAAAGATGAGACAGGTTGCATCGTGCAAACCTATACATGATGGAGGTTGCGCAGAGACGTGTGCAGAGGGTAGTGGATTGAAGAGAAATCTGTGATCGTTCCTACAGGGGAAACACTGTGTCGTAGGTTCCAGAATTGGTTTATGAAAGCAGGACTGCTGGCGAAGTGCAACTAGGATGCTGGGAAGACCTGGGCCCATAAAGTTAGCAGAAGGAATCGGATGACCGGAGAATGAACTGTGCTTGAAATCTAGCCTTGCTAGATTCTAGACAGAATGGACTCATCCTTGAGAAAGTTGTATTGCTTGTCAAGGTGGAACGAGAGGGAACAGAGCACTTTGAGGGACGGGACGGTAAAACCGGAAAGTGCAGAACCGGTGAAGTAGTTCTCCGTGTTGCAAGCGGGCAAGTTGTAGCTAAAAAATTTGAGTTCAGTGTAGAGATCGCTGACAAATCGAGATTTTAAGGCAAAAGGACTTGGATTCCCAGTCATGTCGAGTCTGTCCGCATGGGGTTGGTAAGGTGGTAACGGTACCGCTAGGTGGAATCGCAGGGATCGTAGTGGTAGAGATGTGTATCGGAATGTGTTGATACCCAGGAACATTGTGATGTCCACTGGATTGATAAAATTCGAAGGGCGAGACTGGTTAAGGCACGTCCTTAGAGGAATGGGGATGCAAGAATCGAGGTCCCCAGAGCAAGCGCATCCTTCTGTTGGATAGAAAGGATCGCTGTGTACGACCTGAATGGGAATAGTAGATACTAAGTGTCGGAAACCGTGGTAATTGCTGCTGTTAGTAACATTGGTGTTATCGGAGAGATGACAGGACGCAAACCTGAGTAGGACAATCTGGCCGTACCTGTGAGGAGCAGGTAGCAGCAAACTGAAATGACAAAGAGGATTGGTGAGGGACCGAAGGCGTTGAACTGTGCAGTGCCTAACTGGGAACTGAAAAGCCCACGGTAGGCTTGAGATGATCAATATGGAAGGTTGTGTAAAATGGCGAAGGCCTTTGATACACTGCCTGCAGGGGAGCAGGTGGACAGCAGGTGTAGCTGACAAGCAGCAATGGGTGGAACAGCAGGTCCTGGTGCCGACCCCCAGCGGTTATAAAACCAGCGGAGCGTCGGAATAGCATAGTAGATGGCCCGAAGTGGCGTAGCAAGGAACACACGAACGCAGAACGCATTCTCAGAAATGCAGGGACGGAGAACGTGTCCACAGGAATGCAGGAACAGCCGGAACATAGAATCATGTAGGAATGGGGACCGGAGGCAGAATGCCACCGGAATGAACGAAGGGTCAGTCGGTTCCACGAAAGGAACCGCAGAATTAGCGAGAGTTGAAGCAACCGATGAGGCCGCATGTATTTGTCACAGGGACGACGAAACGCAGGCCGATGAGAAACCATGGAGACGGTAGGAAATATCCTGTGGGCCCGGTCCTCCCAAGGCGGGAACAGGGAATTGAACGGTGTTGAGAATGCTGGCGGTTCTTGTGTGTGCCATTCGCAGGAGTGATGGTACGCGGATTGATGATGCGGAACGTGTGGAGGTGGAACGTGGAACAGGAATGCTCAGGGCGACCACGCGTTGTGAGCACCCTAGGAAAGAGATCGAGGGATGTAGGTTCGAGGGATCGTGCAGAGGAACGACGCAGCGGACAGCAGGATGGATGGCATGGATTCATAGCTGGTGTGGGAGACAAGGATGAAAGGTGGAGCGCAAGGTAGCCAGGTGGAGATAGCTGCTTGAAAGTAAAAGGTCTCAGACAGCCTGTCATGAGGAACTACCGTTCCGTGGAAGGAAAGCATAGCATGTTCAATGGAATCATGGAACCGAGTTGGTAGGAATGGCAGAATGGGTAACCAACGGAATCGTGTGAGCAATGCTCCAGTGATGTAGCAGAAATGGAAACAGGGAACTGGAGACAGGAGACAAGAGTAGCGGAACGCTGTTTGCACTGTTGAGAGTCAGTTTCCCCTGTCCTAGGGGAACAGAGGATGATACGGGATTCTTGGAGGGCTCAAAATGTTGGTCCGAAGTTGGAACAGGCCTTTCAAAGGAAGGGTAGATCGGCGTTTTGAACAGTGACAAGATGCTGGTGTTTCTAAGGGGTGCAAGCGTCTCCCCCCCCCCTTCCTTTCCCTGTTACCAGACCGAGGTTTAGCAGGGGGGATGAAGGATGATATGAGGAACGTAATGCTGGTCGTTTCGGAGGCCGGAAACAATTTATCAAAGAGAGCGTACAAACTCTCCTTGAGGATGGCAGCAATGAGAGGAACCAGCGATCCAGAGGAACGAGAAAGTGGAAGTCATGGACCGAAGGTTTGGTTCGAAACGGAATCATCTTGAGGAAAGAAGCGCAGGTCAGGTCGTGCTGGTGGCAACGAGGAACGTGGAGGCCGGAGTGGACGTATGGGGGACACACAAAACCAGCCAAGGCCAAAACAGGCCACAGACGAACGCCCCAAAGGAACGTAGGTTGAGGGAACGTAGGAACGAAGAAACGTAGGGATGTAGAAACGTAGGGATGTAGAAACGTAGAGATGTAGGAACGTAGGGACGCAGGAACGTAGGGACGCAGGAACGTAGGTTGAGGTAAGAGGATTGGACCTGTTAAGGAGCAGTGATTAGCACATCCGCATAGGTCGAAGGCCGAAGAAAGACGAGCGAACTGCATCGTCAGAGTATATAGCAGAGAAGAGGGCTGCACAGTAGGATGTGCAGATAATGACGGCACGGAGGGATATCTTACCCTTTTGATGTAAACAACAGCATCCAATGCCGGAGGGAAGGAAGGCAAAAGTTGACAGTAGGCGGTTACAACAATGCCCCCCTCTGTAGCGTTGTTAGCGAATATATACCGAATCTTGTAACAATCAAGTATGGATGTAATCACCCGACTTAAGACACCCCCGTTAGGTATTATACCATAGCACCTCTACCTTCCGCCATAGTCACGAGGGAGTAGCTTTTTTTTAAATACATAAAAAAACGGTTCTCAACCCCGAGTTGTATTCTGAAACTGAAAAAATAACGAGCACTTGCGCAATATTAGCTTCAGAATGTAACAAAGAATTGATTGAGAACATGCATCGATACTTAATATACCACCTCCAAAGTAGTTTTTTTTTTGCCAAAAGTAGCCTAACTCACCGTGAAAGCTGACGATTGTTGTAGGACGAAGATCAGTATCTGCCAACGTGTACCAACCAAAGTAAATATGTGTTTGACTTGTAATGAAAATACCGTTTCTTACATTTAAAAGAGAATATCATCCGTAACATAACTATGTTTTACGACAGTTACTATTAATTGATTTTCAACTATTTACGTTTAAGTACTGCATTTAATCTTTAACGTACAGCGGTTGCTCCTACCACCATGGCTCGAATATCAGCGGCGATTAGGCCTAACGCGTTTGGGCAGAAGGCTATTGCTGGTTGGTCGTTCTGTCACCATGGTGACCAAAGATTAATCGTGCATTGCTGGGAAGCCAGAACATAACTCACGTGACTATCAGGTTCGTAGTTTTGTTTAAAACACGAGTTCGAAATCAGCAACAATTTAAATGAAAGTAATAGATATCACCCTCTTGTTCCAACAATGATTGGCGAATAAGTTGTTTTAGAAGTGTTCGAGGTGGCAACGAGAGCCTTCGGGATTATTGTTGCAACCGAGAAGGGCTTCGAAAAGAACTTATTCGGCGATCCAATCATTACCAACTTACCCCAATCGTTGTTGGAACAAGCAGGGTAATATCTGGCTTGCAGCCCTACAGTGTTTAAACCACATGCGGTTTCAATCACCGATACAGAGTATAAAATGACGTACTTTGTCATTGTTATCCGCGCAGAAGCATTGTTGGTCGATTCCGATGGCCTCCTCCGGCCCATCAAGGAAATGAGAATATCCCCTTCAGTCAACAGCGATGATTTCGGTTCGATTCGTAAAAAGAAAGATGTGCATTTATACTGTGTGGCGATTTCTTAGTTCTCTCTACATTGGTAGCTGGTTTTCCGATATCTAACACGTAAGTTTTTTGTTTTTTTTTGGCTGTTTCTTTGGTCCCAGTAACGGGATCAGGTTTGAAAGACTCCGGTCCCAGGGAATTTATTGAAAACTAGGCCTTGATCCTGTTAAAGTGAACATAACCTGCCTAATCTAAGGGCGACAAAACCTAGAAAGGTGTGCTAGTTCAGTTAGTTGGTAATTCGTCTTTGTTGCCTACAGCTGGGTTTTAATTCATCCTGATGGCGTGTTAGCATGATTAAGAAGCTAGCAGTAGAATGACCTTGATAAAACTTGGCAAGGTCATCAGCTCCTTGTTCAACCGGAGGTGCCTCCTCTCCGACCACGTCAACCAAGTTTCACGAATCTTCGTTCAATAGTCCTCGAACCATCAGGACCTATTCCGACTTAGCTAATCACCTTCAAGTTTTGGAGGAACCACGGAGAACGGCTACGCGATAATCGCCAACCACGGGTGTAGCCCAAGACGTGGTTCTGGCACGCAAACGGGCCCCGAGCTAGGCATTTAAACCTCAGACGTCATCCTGAGATCTGCGCATTTCATCTCATCGTCACCATTTCACACACCAGCAGAATCATTTTATTATTTATTAATATGAACACGCGTCATGATGGAGAGGGGAGGGGGGAGGTGAGGGTCGGAAAAGAGCGCGGGAAGGGGGGGGGGGGTTAAACTGGCCAGTGGCAGGGGCCGGCAGCTCCTCTTTAAGTGGCCGACACCTCATCAAACGTCCTACTTTATGAATTATTAATGAGCGTTCGCGACCGGCTCTGTCCCGGAGTGGCCAATGGCCGAGTTTCCTTATCTAAATGGCCGCGTAAAGGACTCTGGTCATTCGTCAACAAACGCTTCGGGGAGTGGGGGTTGGGGGGAGGAGGGCGAAGTGGGGGTAGGGGTGGGGGAGGGGGGTTATCCACTACGAGTTCGCGTCTCGCTGTCCACAAATTCGTCCTCCCCCCCCCCCCCCCTCCACATCCCCTCTACTCGACCACGCCTTTCTCTAGTCGTGACAAACGCACGACTTGGCGTTCGGACTAAAGGCTAAACGATAAACAATGGCCTGAGTTAGTGACCAGAGGTCAACGAGACGATGGGAAACTGCGACTAATGGCTTGGTCAAGCGAAAGATGATCCAGACGAAAATTAGCGAATTTTTCGTACTTTACAGGATAATGAGTCACATACGGCTGCTCACGTAGAACGGTGGGCGGATCCGGTTTTAAAACAGTGGGGGGGATTATTGGCTGAGCATGCGCGCGAGTTTAAAGAGTGGTCCTTATCACATTCTGCTCCTGATTGGTGGGTTGAAGAATGACGAACAACCCTTTAACACGCCTGAACGGTTGCGAATATTTCCAGCATGAAGCAGAACTTGCCATTTTCGCGTAAACCTGAATTACTTATGGTTGAATATAAAACGGATGCGATTTGAAGGAGGAGATAGGGGTTGGGGAGGGCAGATTCCCCTACCCCGAAAGTTCGTCACCATAAATACATGACTCCAGAGCGAACCTTACATCGAGCGCCGATATGTAAGGGATACCTTTGGCAGCACGCAATTAAAACTGTGGGGGGACGGGAGGGGCAATGATAAACATCCAAAAGCATCCCCAATCAGAATCGCCAGAAACTCACTGCCGGGATATACGAAGAATGGAAGTCGTGCTGTGCGCAATCAGAACTGGGGGGGGGGGGGGACACATCCTAAAGCCTCCCCTAACAGAACTGCCGGAAACTCAATGCCAGAACATACGAAGAATGAAAGTATGGGTGAACGAAGACAAAACTATGGAGATGAAAGGAGGGGGGGGGGAGACTCTGACACTTCGAGAGAAACAGTAAACATCCTAAAGTCTCCCCAACCATGTAGGGATTCACCATGAGCACGATACCCATAGCATGATTTCCTAAGCAACTTCCCACAACGATACCTCAACGAGCCTTGAGCTCAGGTTGTTTCACTGCGATGCCTCCCCCAGAGGAACATTGTCGTCTAATGTCAACAATACTTGTCATCCAACAATGCTTTTATTCTGTACGCCGTGGAAAGCAACACTGTACGCTCATATATCACCACGGAAATCAATTCTGTCGCTTCCGCCAATAAGGGGGTAAGTGCCATTTCGACCAAAATTGATATTTTTGTGCTGCCGCTTGCGCCGTTATTACACGCACCTTTCGGTGAAACGAAAACTCAAGTTGCATGCTTCGTTTCCAATTTATAGCGCTTTTGCATTTGGCACAGCTAGATGGCGTTAGCTCCAATGGCTCTCTACCAAGCAATAAGGTGGTAAGTGCCATTTGCCACTAGGCTCTTTCAAGCAGTAAGGGGCCAAGTGCCATCTTGCAACAATGGCATCCGTGCATGACAACACCACTCCAAATGTTTGAAAAACATCGTGTAAACACAAATCAAATCAACAATCTCAGGAGGGTTCCAATCTTCAAACGAAGAGTGACCATGGAAGATTAAAACAACGCAATGTTAACCCAAGAGAGAGTACTGACGAGCACTTGCCCCCTTTTTAATTTATTAAACTATGCACGTATAGTGTCCGGCCTATCTTGCGTTCGCCCCAGAACAAATACAGACAATCGATTGTATGTTTTCCAAAGCAGAGCACCTTGTTGATATCCTAGATGGATACAAAAACAATGGCGGCCGTCGATGAAAGCCGCTCCCTCCAGGAAAAAGTAGCCGCTCATAAAATATCTGCAGGACTCAAGATACGCTGCGCGCACAATACCCCCTTATTATTGATTTAGTGGAGCGTTAGTGTTATCCTAGAATAGTTGTTAGTATTGTAGTGCATAAGTCTGTAAGGTTACTTTGACACTAATGCGTAAATTTATGACTTAATAACGTTTTTTTGCTCTCCTGAAAAAAAATATTTTTTGGCACTTGCCCCCCCCCCCCCCTTTATTGGCGGAAGCGACACAATTGTAAGGCGTGTACCTTGTCTTTGATAAACCCTTACGATTCAGCCTGATTCTCAACTGACCAGCAACCAACTTAAGTCATGATATTCAGTATTTTATATAATTAAAGTTCTATCCCCAAATGTCCCACGTCGAAGCTTTACGCCCCGAACTCTCGCCTTATTCATCCGTCTCATTGACTTCGATTTTTGTCGGTTAACCCTTTATAAAGCAGGCAAGTCTTAATTTCCATCACACAGCCTGAACCAATAAAGATCGAAACGCCATTAAGCCTCAATTTTCCAACTACGACCTCCCCCAACCGGGACAGGAAGCCATCGAATGTGCCAACTATCGTCCTTCACTACCACCTTTCGCCAACCTTTCTCTGTTTATTACGTAATCCTCCCCCGCATTGCCCCCCCCCCCCCCCCCCCCACCCCCACAGCCAATCAGAACTGCCAGAAACTCACTGCCGGGATTTACGAACAATGAAACTAGGGTGTGCGATGCACAACCCAAACTGTAAGCTGTTAACTCTTGGGAAAAAAAACGATTAGTGAAAAAAAAATTATCTTTCCGACAGTCCGGGGACGAATAGTCCATGGGACAAAATATCCAAACAACCCCTACACCTCCCAACCTCTAAACTTCACAAAAATTGTTCGTGGCTGTCAAGACTGGCTGTCCTATTTGCTAGCAAGGGAGGGATAGTTGATCCTATAGTTGACCCTCCTATAGATTGTACAGTTAGCTAGATATCGCATAATTTACCTCCTCCCAGCGTACGCGGGTCCCTAGCGGTAGTTGAGGCTACTAATACCTCTACTAATGCTTCTGCCTTCGAAGCAGCACGAAAGCAAAGCATTAGCTGAGATATTAGTAGCCGAACCTACCGCTAGGCTCCCACGTACCGCTGGGAAGAGGTGAGATGCGATATCTGTAGTTAACTTTCCAATTTGTGGTTAAACTTTATAAAAAGGTGGTAGGGAGATGAACGCCCGTTTCGCCCAAAAAAAAAAGAAAAGCAGATTAACAGCTTTACCCTCAGGGGCCAATCCCGTTTCACCAAATCCCGCTTCGCCAAAACGAATTTGACAAAATTTTACGTACACGAAATTTAATTCTTTATATCTATGTAATGGGGCTTTAAAAGGCAAACATTTAACAGAGACAAGCAGGGGTAGAATAAAACCAATTGATTTATTAGTGTTTTGAAAACTGGCAATACAGACGGAAAAACGTGTGCTTTAAATATTGTTTAGAATACTTGGTCGTCACTAGATCAATGCCAAGGTTCTCTTTTAAGAATAGTTAGTTACACACGTGATGGTTACTCTTTCCCAAACGGGAATTCCCGTTTTGCAGAATCCCGTTTCGCAGAATCAAAATATTCTTCAAAAATGTAACAGTGTAGAAGTAAAAGAGGCATGCCTAATTGGAAGTAATTTGTGATTTAGTTACGGTTTCTGATGTTATGTGTTTAGCCGCAGCGAGCGCGGGAGCGCAAGCGAGGCACGTAATTTGAAACAAATTATTCTGCAAACGGGTGTTTGTCTATTAATGTCTGACCATTATCATGTTATTAATGTTCGTGTTTAAATGTTTCGTGTGCCTAAAATTTCGTGAACGGTATTTGGCGAAACGGGATTGGCCCGAGGTAAAAGCTGTTAATCTGCAAAATGGGATTTGGCAAAACGGGACGTAACCGGTTGGGAGGCCAATCACATGTCGAGGACACCTGGAGATCCCTTGTTATGTTCTAATCACTCCGTGTGCAAGGGAAGAATTAGTTTGCAGACCTTTGGCCTCCCTTATAAGTAGCCTACTTAAAGATTGTTTAGTCACATATTCGCTAAGCAAAATTATTCGCCTAATTTTTCATTTAGCCTTTGAGCTGTTTATTAGTCGGTGACGTGGAACTTGGCGGTGTTTTAGTCTGTTGATATCACTACTTATGAAGGGCCGAACCATTCCTGAATTTGGTGGCCTCTTTACCAGTTTTAGTTTTTTAAGATGGTGAAAACAGGGTTCGTGCAGGGCCTTGAAAAGTCTTAAATTTGAAAACCGAAAATTCAAGGCTTGAAACACCTTAAAAATTGGAATTTTTGTTGTCCGAGCCTTGAAACGGCCTTGAATTTTGTAAGTGTACTTTATTAGGAATGTGGTCATTGCCATAATAGTACAATTATTTTAGGTATTAAATTATTTTTTTTTTTTTTTATAATAATAATAATAATAATAATAATAACCTTTATTCAAAGAGTGTTGCCGAAGGTCTATAAAAGTCCTTGTTTGGCTACACATTTAGACAATTTCACAATCAAGATAAAGAAAAATCTATACAACAAAATTAAATCACATAGTATGGTAAAAAATATAAAAATAATAATAATCACAGACACAGAAAAAAAAAAACAATAATTAAAAAATAAAACTATACCTTAGTTGTTAAT
>JAHWFP010037303.1:0-27300 GCA_023313725.1 Lithobius niger
TACGCAATTACAACAACACCTTTCAATGGGTGTAGGACAGTCCCTATCTATGATACACCATTGTGATTAGCATTGATGGAAAGAATACATCACAACCTTTTAGAAGAGCCTGAGTATGTCTTTCTAGGGTTATTAGACAGCTTATAGGAGAACTTTGAAATCGAAAATCACCATCATTCTCTTTCGCCGCTACGTCATTACAACACCACCTTTCAATAGGCATCGGACGGTCCCTATTTAAGATGCACAATTGTGATTAGCATTGCTGGAAAGAATCCAACACAACTTTTCAGAAGAGCCTAAGTATGTCCAACTAGGGTAATTAGGTGAAATCAAGGTGCATAATCAGGAATGCCATACTCTATAATACTAAATATGCTATTTTCCGTCAATTTGGCATAAAATGACAAATTTGGACCATAATGGCTAACTTTACGTCAAAATTGAATAGGATGTTTCCTGAAGAAAATTTAATTTTGTTTTAGATTTGTATTCTGTGTTTTTCGATCTGATCAACGGTTAAGCAGTTAAAGCAAAAAAATTGTCTCTTCGCCACCGATTTTGATTTTGACCTTCAGTAAAAAAAATTCCCCAAAGATGCCAGGGTGGCATCATCCACATTCTGACTAGGCACGTGTAAAAGGCCAACTTCCGGCAAAAAGACTTTTGTTATACCTAAGTGCAAGGTTCGGCCACTTTTATAACCGACTACTACGTACGGCGACCATTTTGGATATGTTCTTTCTGGGAGGTCTTACAATTTTTCTGAACATATATTTGAACTTAGCATCCAAATAAACGTATAATTTCATACCAGACTTGCCATGAGAAAGGTAATTAGGAAAATATATAAAATTTAGGTGGCTATATGGCTATTGAATATCTCGAGATGCCCAAGTGTGACAGAATGTCATCAACCGGTTTCTTGAAGCTGAACATGTCCATGAACAGATTCAGCAGTAAAAAAAACTTAATACAAAATTTTTAGGTTGACGCGAAATATGCTATTTGGCTGCTGGACTAAATCAGATTTTTTTGGTCCAAGATGATGAAATCAATTTTTTTCTTAGTAATCATGTGATGGAATTACCAATTTAGTTTTCTGGTCTATTTCATTTTTGTTGTTGTTGGCTTTCATTACATTTTGAGCACAGCAGTCACCTTTTTCATATGATCAGTTTTTCTTAGCATTGCAGTAGCTCCTTGCAAACGCACGGATTTATTTAATGTTCAGTTTGACATTGTTGCATAAAAACAATGTTTAAAACAATGTCAAACAATCAATTAGAGGCCAATTAAAAGAGGCCATATGACAAGGGCACATCTCCAGAGCAATGCCTGTAAAATAAGCTTTACTCCAGCTTTAAACCAGCTTTATTCACTTCATGGAAGAATTTATTTTTGTGATACAAAAGAAGCGTTACCAGTAGTTAGTAATTAGGCAAATCAACGTTATTCACATCGTTTTTTCAACAAGAAACTAACAGTGACTTCTATGTTGTCAGGCGACCAAAGTCTCCCGATCAAACAAGTTTCAGCCTTTTCTGGCGCATTGTTATTTATCCTCAAATGGCTGAAAACAGCCAAAGTGCCTTTGCTGTAAAAACACAACGTGTCTAGTGGTTGCCATGCTCATATATATATTTTATCTGGATGTTATCGTTTTATCTTGTCGGGTGAAAATGTACAACAAATTATGTGATTTGTCGACTTTTGTCTGATGACAGTGATTTTGTCAGGTATTCTAGATACCGGGATGAGGTAGATTTTGCATGTACGAAAATAACCTTCCTTCGTGCTTGACGTCATTTTAGACTTGCCGTTGAGATAATTGTTAGTCGAGGCTACAATGTGCCAATTTCAACTTTTCAAGGCAATAACGTACCAGTTTAACTTCTGGCCAAAGAATTTAAACGCTCACCCATTTTCATTGTAGGGGTAACTGTTGTTGTCGTTTTGCTGTGGGGGTTGGGTTTTTGCTATCAGACTTTGCCTTATAATGTAGATTATTGCATCATAGTTTGTGATATGGTCTCTACCCAAAAAAGTACTGTTGCCTGGATTTGTGCTACAGTTGGGGTTCTGCTTAAAACAATACTTTACTTACAACTAACAAATTTATTGCACTTCTCAAACTTAAAGACAAGTTTATGCTAACATTCTTGTTAATTGTTCGTTTTTTCAGCCCCTCGTTGACATTATCGTCAGAACAATAACAAGCTACCATACGTTCTCATGTTATTCTACGATACCACCACCAACTTCACAAAACAACAGCGTGTTGTCAACATTCACATTATGGAAATCATTCAAAAGTGATTGATGATGAAGTCACCAGTCGATGCATTACTACAATACAAAACCAAACGTTATATTGCCCAGCAGTGCTTGCAGAACTTTGCTGCAACTGTGCGTTATGCATTCAAGGTAGCTTCTGTTTTGAATATGGTTGGCTTGACAAACATTAAACAATCTCACAAATTTCGAGTCTTTTCGTGATTGAATTCCATACTTTAGACAACCACTGGTGTTTAGTGTGCGATGCGAAGTGAACCACCCAGCGTTGCAACATAAAGCAGCTTGTAAATTCTGCTTAAGCCGTATTTTTTTCCGGTGGCTGGCTTACAGCTAACCGAATTTTTTACCATCCGTGATTCAGCTTACAAAACATGTTTGGCTGCGGTGGCTAACTGCGGTGGCTTAGGGGTGTTTTTGTGTGGTTCAGTTGGAAATTTTGTAGGAGATCAGGATACACTGTCTTTATGTATCTTTTCCATCCTGTTTAAGACACTTTGCTAAATTTTTCCCAGGTGACAATTTTAACACAAGTGAAAATAAACTAGTAGAGGAAGAGGAAACTGATGGTGGTGAAGAGGAGAGTGATGATGATGAAGAGGAGAGTGATGATAATGAAGAGGAGAGTGATGATAATGAAGAGGAGAGTGATGATGATAAATTGGATAGTGGTGATTTTAAAGAGGTGAATGATGAGAGTGATGACGATGACAAGGATGATGATGATGATGAGGATATTGATACAGAGGATGAAGAGGCTAGTGACATGGAAAAACCTCCAAGAAGAAGTGATGTGGGTGAGGGCAGAACATTATTTCTCAGGTAAAACCATAAACTGATTATTTTTATTCCCTACATAGGCTAATTTTAACAAGACAGTTTAACTTTTAAAAGAGAAAGCCGTAACTCATTCATTGCCACACTGCCTTAAAACCTTCCTGACCAACATTTTTCATCTCTTTGCATGCTCTGTAGTCTGGCTGTTAAGAGATTGACTCAGCGTGCTTTGAATATCGCCCGTTTTTGCCTAGTAGGATATGCGCACCTTGTCTGCAGAGCGAGCCCATTCGTATTTCAAACATGGCAGCAATTTCATCTTTGTTTTGGAAGCGTCGTAAAACTTAGCACACTTTTTATAGCCGACAAAAATTTAAATTACCTGTTTTATTAGCAGTTTCCCCCTTTTGAGCTATTTATCCCCTAGAAGCTTGAAAGTTGTTTTCCCTGCCAGGCTCGTACGGTACGGCACATGCGCGGGCTTGGGCCTGCTTATATAAGCTCCGGCGCAGCGTCCTGTGGTATCATTTCTCCTAGGGCAATCACCACGCGTGGTTGCTCTCTGAGCTTCCCCTTCGACGTTCTGCATAGGATTCTACGTTCCCCTCTGCATACCGCCGTACTGCGGATGGACGATACCGTATTTTGTACTTCAGTGGTGGCCATCCCCATGACACGGTCGTTCCGCCTCCCACTGGCTTCTCGAAACCAAAGGACGTTCTGCATGCCGACATTACACGGATGAACGGTACCGCCGTTCCTACATGATACGGCCGTTTGCTACCCAGGGTTTCATCCCCTTCCTTTTACCAACATCCACGGATGGAAGATACCTTCCTTCCTGTCCACTTCCTTCCGCCGTCCCTCTGCACCTCTGTTCCTCTTGGCCCCTAGCCCAAGGCAGCTTGTGTTATTGTAGCGTTTGGGCGGTGCATCGATCAGTTCTGACGAGCAACAATCGTCGTCCTCAGTTCTCTTTACTCCTTGCGCACTGCTTTGCTCAACCCGTTTGGGTTAGGTCATTTCACCACTTGCTGCTGTTTACTCGGCGAGGTGCAATGTTCCTCCGCACCACCACCGTCTGCGTGGCCTACTGCACAGCCCTATTCTCTAATAGACATTCTGTCGATGCAGCCCACTCGTCTAATATATGTTCCTTCGTTCCTGCAGCCCTCCGCCCCTGCGGGGAAGGGAGCACGTGCGCCCGACTAGGATCGACAATATTATGTCGTCATACGTTCCTCCTTCCGGACGTCGGTCTCTGACAGGGAGGGGAGGCACTTGCTACCTCTTACGACCAGGACCCACTGCGCATTCCCTGCGCAGCCTCCTTCTTACGTACGAACATCCAGGATGTCTTCCTTAGTTCCCATCAACTTCTGCTGTCGATTGGAAACGTTCTCCTTCTCTGCTGGCTGTTCCGCTTTACTAGTCCAAAGATATCCATCCGCATTACTGCGCATTACTGCGCATTCGTCTGCACAGCCACCGTCATATATGTACCGTCGGACGTGGCAGTTCGGCTCGTCTCCTCGTCTGCCGTCATCTTAGGCAAAAACTATTCGGAGTCACTTCGTCCGGCCCGTGGTCCATATCCCACCCTATTTCCTATCCGTTTCTTGGGCCCCTTCACACTCTCCGGTGTTTGGGGTGTGCTTGGTTCTTACCCAGGTCGGCTCGTTCATCGTTCCTGTTTGAACTACACAGATTAATTCCATGTAACAACTTGGCCGACGAGCAATGCTGTCCCGCGTTCCGCCTGCCCGCACCAATCTACAATTGCTCCTACTGCTGTTCTTGACGAACATATGCTCTCTTTAGGGAACGGCTTCACGTTCCCCTTTTCACTCCTCGTTCTTCCTACTGGTTGGGGGGGGGGGGGGGGAGACGTGCTCCCATTGAGAACGGCAGCATCACATTTTTTTCTCCTACAATGCCGCGGTCTGTAGCAAGGGATGATGCACTTTCCTCTATTAGGTGCAGCAACATCATGTCCCTCCCGTCATCTCCCTCCGTCCCTGCCATCCCACCGCGACTAACTGAAACAAGTACCTCCTTTCTGTCAAATCCCATCCACGATTTCTCAGGCCGCAAGCTACGGGGACGTCAAGGGATGGTTCCTCATCACCACACTTATCATCCCACGTCCCTTCCAGCTCCGCCAGTTGCGTACGACATTACCATTCTTGAACTGACAACAGAACTAGGTTCTTGCAACAATCCCTTCCGCCTCCGAATCCCTTCCTTTCCAAGCCATCCCTTCCTGCACTCTGTGATACTACAGTCGCATCTCCAATCCTTTGCAGCCAGCAGCCGTCAGCACGATACCTACATTCCCTTCTGAGGAACTTTCTTGGACAAAGGGACGATATGCCTGTCTTCAACTCCAGCTCAAAGCACGACAAGTTACTGCCACGGTGGCCTCTTCTGTAGGACTACAACTAAGAGGAATGTCATCGCATTCTTCCCAACCTTCGGGACGTTCTGCAATTGAACAGTCCAATAAACCGCTCACTCCATCCCATGTACATGCTCTTTTTGGACTCTTCCGTTCAACATTCCAAACAGTAAAACTCCGGTCTCTTCCTACGCTTCACCCTGGTTTGCTTCCATTCTTTCAGCACCACGCCCTTCCATAGGGGACACTGGTCCCTCTGCCGCTCCGGACACTCAGCCTCCTCGTTCAGTTCCTCCGGCTCCTTTACTGCCTCGGCCTGTTCCTTGTGCGGATGGTGACTTCGACTTTTGTTATTCACCAAGACCCGTGCATTTCAACCGAACCTGGCCCTCCAATCCGAGGAGGCTCTGATCCCTTGGTAATCCCAATCGAGGCAACACGTCACGCTCCAGCCTCGCACACCACGCCGTAGAAACCACTACAACAAAAGCACCAACTGACGTTCCGCCTCTACGTTCCCCTTAACGACCGAAACTCCCAGCAACTGACGCCGTCCCAGCGGTTGCCGGAGGTTCTGGACTACACTCTCACAAAATCTAGTTTGTCACCTACACGAGTGTTACAAATCAAAACGAGTCGTTTTCCCTTCGCACCTCCGCATCGCCACAATATGCCTCCCGTCGCTGGTGATCACGCGGAGAATCCCTTTATGCGTTTCACATCCAGCAGAATTTCTTCATCGAAACACCCTCTGCTGCCTGTTCCACCCCCACGTTTCGACACAAAGTCCCAAGATGCTGTGCCTCCGCTCCAACACGTTCTGTTCCCTGCAGCATCCGTCTTACGAGAAGCACTCGTACGAAGGCTGCATTTCTCTGTCAATATAGATCTTCAATATAGATTTCGTTCTCAAGATTTGCAGAACATTTCTCTACCCAATATGCCTCCCTACCCTCCGCTCTAACAGACTGACCAACCCTGCTACAGACTGTCGGCAATGCAGGCAAGTTACAGGCAGAAAATACGTTACTAAGTGCATCTAACGAGGCCTTAACTGCTGAATTAAAAGATCATAAACAAGAAATACAATTCCCTGAGGTCGAGTTACGCCCTCCTCCGCACGCTCCAGAACTAGCTCTCCCCAATTCTGTCCTCACCTCCTTGGCAGGCGTACTATCATGCCCGCTCCCGTACACGATGTCCACACTCTGTGCCATCCACAGTTGGGTTCACTTCACCTTACCGTCCACCCTCCGCCACGTCACACCACTCGCCTTCCATCCAGGCACTACATCATGCAGCCCCGTCACCTCTTGCCTTCCCCGCTGGATAGCCCATCCGCTACCGCTGAGCAAGTCTTCACTCTGCCAATTCCAGTTCCCACTACAACGTCGGTCGGCACCTCGCCGCCTCCACCTGCTCTTGACGACGTTCCTACACCACAAAAAGACTCTTCCGCTGCTAGTCCGTCTGGAGCACCTCCTCTCCATTAGCATGATATCGTACCATCTGATGTTCCAATAGCCACATCTTGCTCTCTAAATCCAACATGCGTGTCGGTATGTAAGTCTGACACTATGCCTACTCCTGCAATGCACATTGAACCCAACAGTGACCCCTCTGGTCCACCTCCTGTCTCCGGTCTGGCAACAAACGCTGCAATCTCCACTTATGTCCCGCTTTTCGAAATATTCGTGTGGCAATTTGACAACGCCCCATCATTCATACCAGTCTTTCACGGCATCAATCCTAACACTAAAAAAAAACCCCCGCTGACGGGAACCTACCTTGCTCCCCGTACCGTACTAAGGCTACAAGCGTAGCATTGGGATTCAGAATGATCCCATGGTCATCCTCACACTCCGTTTCAAAAATACCTCCGACATTCTTATGGGGCAGCGAGGTGTCCGCTTCTACCGTCCCCTTATTAACAGACGATAGTGGAAACTTTCCCCTTGCTCGCAGTTTCACCTTCTCAGAGGTTCCAACGCGTCTCACCACTGATTCCGCAAGAAATGAAGACAGTACGACAACTACACCTACCACCACACCGGAACCCTCCTCCTACATGTGTTCCTATCCCAGTTACCATCAAGTACCATCCTAGGTTGGCGTTCCTCGCCTCAACCACATACCTCCGGTCCAACGTTCCGCTCATTGAAGATAACTCAGACCTGCAAGATCATCTTTCTTCCCACAAGGTAGGCTGTTTCGACAACTAAGTTGATTACCTACCTTGTATCGCTTTAATGATAAGACCCATGCATGCAATAGATGGGGGGAGGGAGACTTGAGCAAGCCGCATTCCTCAATCTCACCTTGGTATGACATTAAGCAACTCACTTCGAGTCTTGCTATTACTCCGTGTTATCAATAAGGTGAAAGTGGTTGGTAATTCAGGTGTGTCTTCATCAGGAAAAGTATGTTTTCCTGGGGATGCCAGCTCGTACTGCGGGAGAACTTGAACCTAGCCCTCAACCATGTGACGAAGTCTGCTAATAAAACAGGCAATGTATATTTTCTTCGGCTATAAAAAGACTAAAAGTTGCAGGGCCCGAACCTGCTTAATTTCAGTTTTTATTGCCTAACCGAAAATGAGCTAGGTTCTGGAAGGTGGAGATATGATACCAACAGGACGCTGCGCCGAAGCTTAAATAAGCAGGCCCAAGCCCGCGCATGCGCCGTACCGTACAGGGAACACAACTTTCAGGGAACACAATGGCAGGGAACACAACTTTCAAGCTTCTAGGGGATTAATAGCTAAAAAGGGGGAAACTGCTAATAAAACAGGTAATTTGTATTTTCGGTTAGGAAATAAAACTAAAATTAAGCAGGTTCGGGCCCTGCAATTTTAGTCTTTTTAAGGCTTTTGGGTTGGGAGTCTGTAGGGTGTTTTTTCCCTCGTATTGTTTCTAGTTTCGTATTAGATCTATTGAGCCACTGAGGTTTTATGACATTGGGATTTTATACGGGTGGTAACATGTTGGTTACGTGAATCGATCAGATCCCAATTTTTGATCCTGTTAGTACATGTTGAGTCTTCCTCGGACTTGTTTGGGACTTCCATTTGATGGAGTAATCCGTCTTCAGTGGGAAGGCGTTTGCTGGCCAGAACGTGCAAAAATTGTGATCAAAGAAATAATAATAATAAAAATAATAATAATACCAGTTTCAACCACTCATGGTGGTAGGAAAATGGAAGGGCGATGAGCCACTGAAACCGTAACCTATGTTGGATGTTTCAGAAAGGGCATAAGATTCTCAGATGCTAATGAATGACGGAACCCATGCACTGTGGAGTGGTTTACTGTAAGTTTACGCAGTGCATTCCAAATACGGACCACCCTAACCGAGAAAATATTTTGGCGAGTATTATGGTTAGAAACCTGCGTAACAAGTTTCCATTGGTGTCCCCGAGTACAAATATGTGCCAGGGCCAAATCAAAAAATGGGAGGATCACAGCAGTAAGAACATGCAAAATCTTGCATGTCAAAATAGCATAAAACTGTATACGTCACAACTCAAGTAGTTCCAGGCCAGTCCGACTGAGACGCTCCGAGTAACTTAAATCCCGAAACCCATGAAGACGCTTTGCAAATTTGCGCTGAACAGCCTCAAGAAATTTACTTTGATGAAGCGTATACATACACAAGACCACACATTTATTACACTGGTCCAGAGAATGGGCTTTCTGTAGTCCTTGCATAATCAACTATTTATAAATCATTTACTATAAAAAGCAGCCCTCCTGCCTATTGAATTAACATGACTTAAAGAGCTTTGGTATCGTCCTGGGCATTTGCAGTTGGTGCGCTTTTGGACGAAATCGTATTAGCCTGAGCATGGCACAATAAGATTACCTTTATCGGCCCCTATCTTTGAAATATCAGTGGAGTTGTAAGTGATTCTAATATGAAAGAACATATGGCTGGCAGTTCAGTGGGCAAAAAGTGAATCACCCTGATTAAGTTTGCAGGTATCATCTGTGCATTTTAGCTCAGAATTTGGCTCGACCCACCTCCTTTTGACAAAGTAAGCCTATAACTAAAGAAAAGTACTTTTGGATGGAAGTACAAACGTTATTCTAAAGATAAAATTAGGTTTTACTTAAAAAAAACATCGTTAATTTTCGTACTGTGAAACTCCTTTACAAACGAACAAACGTCATCAGAAAAATGCTCACTGTCACAACAAAAGACACTCAAAAGCCAACAAAAGGCGAGCCTGCAGAAATCGGGAGGCTATGCAACGCACCAAGTTTGGACCATGGCAACGAACAAGCAGACGATAACGGAGATGTCAACTTTAAGGCCTGAGGAAGATAGTCGTTAACTATCGAAAATTCGTTAGACAGTGTGTCTTTTGGTGTGAAGATGAGCATTTTTCTGGTGACTTTTGTTCGTTAGTTTTTGCTTATCCTAAAATACTAAGCTTTAGTATAAACCCACCCACCGTTCCCACTCTCACTGAACAGAATTGTTCTACAGGGATGCCACCCGGTTGTGGGCTAACGAAGCTTATTAAAGTAAATTTAAGGATTTGAGCATTGGGCATTTATATGAACTATATTTAATGTGTAACTAAAGGTAAGTAGTTTAGGATAAGTACGAACTAATTTTTTTTTTTAAATAACGTTTTTTTTTTTAGTATTAATATCACGAGAGCATAGTTTCTTATCGGTAAATTTTCTCAATCACGAGTTGCATTACGAAGCTGAAAAAATACTGAGTGCTTGCGGGAGGTGGTTATCAGCTTGGAAATGTAACGAGTGGTTGAGAAAATTTATCGGTTCTTAAAACGACGCTGAAGTTGTATTTGAAACGAGAACATACCGTCTCCTTTAAACATCATTTGAACTTACACAATATGGCAGTGCTTCTCGCTTAAATTCACAATTTCTGTATGCGCGAAATAATGAAAGTGTAGAAATTGTTGCGAGATGCACTCACTGCTTCATTTAGTGTTTATAGGAATGGTATTTTCCACCGCCACCGTCATAAATAAAGCAGTTTTGTTTCCCTAACGATCCGTCACAAACTTATCAAAACCGAAAGTAACTCGCCGTGAAAGCAGACAACTTATAGAATGAAGTAGCCTGTCAGAGTGCTTCAATCAAAGTAAATATATGTTTTTTTAATGGAAATCTTGTTTCTTAGAGTTAAAATATAATATGAACCGTAGCGATACTTTTGTACAATTATTATGAATTTATTTTGTACTATGTCCGGTTAATTCAAGTAACACGTAATATTTACGTACTGGGGGTTGCCTTTACTGCTTCGCTACTCTTCGCATAGTAGCGGCGATTGGCCTAATGAGAGCGGCTGCCCATCTTCTGTCACCACCATGGTAACCAAAGATTAGGCGCACATCGCCGGGAACTCAAATGTGGCATTTGTCTATCAGGTACGTCGTATAAGTTTAGAAATTGGGCAAATGCAGTTCTTTCAAACTTTCCTTATACTGCGGAAAACAGGATATCAGGTGAGTCGATCGTAAATACCAAAATGGAGGGGTGAGGCTGACAATTTAATCTGATAAAATACCATGTGGTGATTTAATCAGTGTTAAGGAGGCTTGATAGGCTGGTGGCAGCCGTTTATTGGCTCGCCATTGGTTAATTGTTGTTATAAAATTACGAAGGAATATTCTCATAAGTATGACAAAAAATGGCCTGGTTAAAGAAAAGTGGCTTGGTTACCATAATTGTACAACTGATGATGCCATGTCAAATATATTTCCTTCCAGGAATGTTGCTTTTGATACAACTGAATCGGACCTTACTGAAGCTTTTGATGTATTCGGTAAATTGAAGTATGCTGTGCTGTGTGTTGATGCATATACTGAACATCCAAAGGGTACAGCATTTGTTCAGTTTGTGTGCAAAGAAGATGCAGAAACCTGTTTAAAAAAGGCACAGGATCAATCACAGGTACTCTTTACTGATTTTCATGATGTTCTATGAAAACACAAATGGCTATTTCACATAATGATCTAATTCACACTTTTTGCTCAAAACAAACGAAAACTAATGGGAAGTCCATTAACCAGCTCTGCAAAGCTAACCTAAATGTTGTACTCCTTACAACACCAGTGATCCTCTCACCCTTGCTTTGACTCAATGATTCATTATTTAGCTAATGTCATGGTTGCCTCTCCCAAGGCTGTCACCATGACTCTCCTGGTCCTCCATGCAATGCTTTAACTGGCACCCATCTCTCTGTAAAGCCCTTAAGGCAAGCTCCTCTTAGAGATGAGAAAAATAGTCGCACAGGTCACGGCTCACACTGGAGCTTGATCAGCTCGCTGCTGGTTCCAATCTGATTAAAATCACCGTCATTAATCTATTATCGACTGTCAGTTGATTCAATTTATCATGACTGGACTTCCGGGCACGACTGGTTGTGACAGTAAATCGTGGTAAAAGTTGTTACTGTGTCTGCGTGTCTTGTCTATCCTTGAACTGCCTTACACCATGGATGTGTGTTAGGACAGTCAACGTGTATATCCTTTTTTTTTTGGTAACGAGTTGCATAAACTTGACCATGTCTGTATGGTCGAATGGTTACAGTGTCTATTTTATAATATAAACTAAAACAGCTTGATTGTGAGCATGGTAGCAAACTACAGCCTTTCTCATGACTTTTCTCACTAAGAGACAGTGGAAATAATGTTACATCTGTACTTAGCCAGCCAAGAACTGTAGTTGCTGTATCCATGCTAGTTTCACCTTTTTTTCATTTGTCTGAAAGGGGAATGCCAACAGAACTGGAGACATAATCGTCTTTTCTAGACAATCTACGCTTACAGAGCTAGGGTCCATCTAAAACCTGAAAAATTAACATATCTTCCTTTAGTGGCATAGCTTGTACAAAGGTGTCACAGTGCTTCATGCCGTTGCACACCTTCCCATTTTATGTGATGCCCACACTTCATATGTATGCCGTGCCTTACCACCATGCACACCTTGCCCTGGATATCTCCATACACCACTGTCTTCCCTCGAGTATTGTGCTAATTCATACGTGTGGAGAAGGGAAAAGTCGTACTGCGATGCTAAAACAGTGTTATAACATCGCACCAATCAATACCCAGGATTGGTTTAACTGTTTGAGGACATTGATCATATAGTTTGCCATTATGAATTTCCCTTTCTTTGCTGTGCAAGTACTGTACCTGGCAATTTTAGCATTGCTGTCTGTGATGCTGTTGGTTGCTTGAGACTTGATTGGCCGCCTCAGTTACCCTACCACGCATGCGCGGGCGTGGTCCCCCCATATAAGCTGGCGGCTACGAGGGCTCGCCATCTCTTTGTCTCAAGCCGCCATGCGGCTCGTTCTGTTGGTTCCCGTCTGTCTTTCACCCGCCCTCTCAACTTGTCTCCGCACGCCACTTCTTCGGCCGTCTCCGGTCTGCCGTCTCCGGTCGCCGTCGAATCGTGTTGTTGCTCAGGCCTCCCGTTACCGGGAAACTCCATGTCTCAAGGACCAGCTGTGAAGCCGTTACGAACCGGATCGTCCTTCAACGGGGGACGTCACCATCGAGTCAGGGTTGTTACTTTGGTCTCCCGCCTCCATCCTTGACATTGAAGCCCTTCATCAGCCCCTGCCGTCCTTCGTCCGTCGACACACCGGCTCCCGCCTCCACACGCCGTGTTCTTAGGCCCGTCTCCGGTCTGCCCATAGCCGGGACGGCGCCTTCTAGTCGGGGTGGCTGCTACCCAACTGTGCTGTTCTGACACCGTTGTGCCCAGGTTCTTCATCAACAGCCCCTGCTTCTTGCCGCCCGCCGTCTTTCATCCGCCACGCAGCAGTACTGGTTCCCGCACTACTCTCATCCTGTTCCAGTCCACCTCCGCCAGATGCCTGACGCCCCCATTTCACCGGACCTGTTGGACTCGGACCATCCCACAACGGGCCCCACCCAGATATTTCTTTCATCCGCTTCTACTGTGGCAGTAGCTCCCGCACGCTTCCCTGGCCTGCCTTCGGTCTGCCCATAGCCACGACATCACTGTCAAGCATGATCTCCTGGCAGCCTCCTTCTTCAGGCAGCTGAAGACTCATTTTCACCGGACCGTCCGGGAAACTGTTATGGTCTCGATCATCGACCGCCAGCCTCCGCCTTGGACTCCCTCTACAGTTCCATCTGCCACACCACGTGAGTAGCTTTCCGCTCCTCGGCCGCCTCCGGTTTGGCCACAGCTGGGTTGCCGCCGTTGAGCAATTACCTTTTCTAACCGCTCTCTCACGCAGCTGACGACCCCGTCTCATCAAACCTCTCGGAAAACCGTTGTTTTCTCCATCGCCCTTCAACGGGCCCTGCTTCAACCCTCCCGCCACGGCGGTAGCATCCCGCTCCTTGGCCCGTCTGTGGTCTGCCCATAGCCGGGACGTTGCCGTCGAGTTGGGTTTGTTACACGCCTCACCCACTTTCATCCAGCTGTGCACCGCCTCCGCCGGACTGATCTGAATTACGGCTACGAATTAGAACGTCCGTCATCGGCCCCTACCGGAGCTCCTTCACCGTCTTTCGTCCGCTACACCGCACGGCCGCCCAACTCGCCTCCGCCCGTAGCCGGGACATTACCACGAAGCCGGAATCGCTACCTCTCTGTCCCTGTCGCTGCAGTGACGTCGGCCCGCCTCCGGTCTGCCCACAGCCGGGGTGTCGTGGCCGTATTGGGACTACCAGTCTGACTTTCCGTAATCCGCCTGTCACCCCGTTTTCCCGCTCCTTTGCCGTCTTTCATCCGCCTCGTCGCCGTCCGGCCTGCCGTTGGACCCTCCACCTCGTCTGGCTTTCAAGCGTTTTCTTCATATGATAGCCGATCTACCATCGGCCACTGTCCTCCCTAGTGATTCTTTTACGTCTTACCACGAATCCCCGTTCCTCTCTCTCCACCCGGGGTCTTTTCCGTCGGGCTCTCCGTAACCGCTTAAGTTCATAACGCCACCACCCCACCTATCACCGAAAGACGGCCACATCCACAGCCCTTGCTCCCTTCTGTCCCGTATCTTTCGCCTGGCCGATTGCTCTCCAACCATGAGGGTAAACTCGCGGCCAACGTCCTTCCCGACTACCGTTCTACCTGCTTCCATGGGACGCCATCAGCTCGCCAAACCCACTCTTCTTGTTTCGTACTCACCTTTCAACTGATTGTGCCGTTTTTGACCACAGAAGAAACGCGCTAGAAGTCGTTCTCCTTCGAGCTTGGCCAACTTTCGTCTGCCTCGCCGCTTGCCGACCATGTCACCAAGTTACGGCCGTCTCCCCGGCTACCTTCTGCATTTCGTCCGGTAAAATTTCACGCTATACCGGGCTCTGGCCTTACCCCAGCTGAGGGAAAAGCAGCCTTCCCTCCTTAACTTCCCGGCTCTTCCCTCCGCCGCTTCTCGCAACCCGCTTCGACCTTGCCCGTCCAAGCTGCCACGAGTCAACACCCCGACGCTGCCCTCCGATCCGCCCCAAGTCCTAGCCGCCTGCCCGCCTTCCAACGCACGAGCCGTCTCTCACCGCCAGCCCTGCCACCACCGGACGAAAGCTGCACTATCCTCGTTCCAGGTTCTGCCGCCAGGGGTGCCACCTCACTTCTATCTTCCGGGTTATTCCCGCCCCCCACCTCCGGGTACTTCTTCCCACTATTTAGCATTCCGTTCGTCCTCGTCATCTTGATTCTCATCTGCCATCCTTGTTTCCTTCAACCTCCACAATGGTTAAAGCAAAGATGCCAATGTCCTTTTCGGATGAACCAGACTTCGGCCGTTCACCAGTCCTTGCCAGTCCAGGCAAGTGCCGCTGCCCAGGCATTTTTAACCCCAATCGCATTGACCCCCATCATGTTTGCCAGTTTCATAGGAAGTGCAATTATTTTGAACGACCATGTGCCATTTGTGTCACAATACCCCTTAAAGATTGGCAAATTATTGCCCACCGCCAGATCCTGTCCGCCACGAGAAGAGGCAAGAAAATACCCACAAAGAAATGGTGAAGAAATTCAAATCTGACACTTCGTCTGCTACACAATCACCCGCTTCAACCATAACAGCGGTCCCGATGACCCCCGGGAACAAAGACAATTTTTCCACCCCTTTATCTCAACAATCTTGGGCCCACACCATTACGTGTTCCGACACTCCGGCCAGCGTCATTACACTGCCTTCTCCTGCCCTTGAACCATCTAATCCCGGCACTAACGCCCCCATCATTTTTGACGATGCTCCTTCTTCCCCATCCACGGAACTTATCCCTGATCTTGCCATCTCTTCAGGGGCCACCATAGTCATTCCTGCCACCCCCTTATCTCCCGGTCAACACTCTGACGTTGTGAACGACTCTCCATATGTCAATTCACCAGCACCATCCGTCACACCTCTTTCTCCTGCCGACTCCCCCTCGTCGAACGTAACGACTGCCGCCCCTCCGGGAAAGAAGTACTCCTCCTTATATGGGCCTGATCACGAGGAAGCAGTTGAAGTTGACCACCAAAAAGTATTTTCTACCCTTCGTCACAAGCTTCCGTCTAAACGTACGAGCCCGAAATCAATTCAAACTTAACACCAAAAAAGTCAAACCTTACCTCCTGCACCTCCTGGACATTATTTTTCAACAACACTCGCAAATTTCCCTTCTCACTTCCGAAAATTCCAAATTAAAGACTGAGAATGCCACCCAACTCAAAAAACTCACGGACAATATTCTGGCTGATACGCTCCACAATAAACCTGCCCCAGTTTCTTCTCCCTCGGAACAACCCTCAACTTGGACAGTTCACCCGATCGAAGACCTACACAAGAGTGCTCCACACTACCCCCGCCCCAACATCTTCACACACCCTGCACGATTCGCCACTCCAACGGATCCTAAACTCCCGTCTAACCTCCCATGCCGCCCTGTAGTGGCCTACGACGAAGGGATCTCCGAACCCAACTCTGACCCCTCCGCAATCAACACGCAACGCCATAACCACATTGCAAAGGCGTGGGATGCCTAACCTCAGTCTCTCTCTCCCACAACCTTCAATCCTACTCCATGTGGCAATTCGATGATGCCCATCTTTCTCTTCCGATGCTCCCAAACATGGTGACACTCTCCCCTGTTCCCACTTCTGACATTCCTTGCACCCCTTGCAGAGCTAAAGCTCGCCATTACTGCTTGGGGTTACGCTCCGACCCATCTTCCTCGTAACCCTTTGGGTTCTCACCAGCTTCACATCTGTCCTCTCACCTCTTCAAAAAAAAAAATATATATAACAAACTAACAAAGATTTTCTTTCCAAAAAAAAAAGGGGAAAAATTCCCTACGCTGGTTATTTACATCTTTTTTTTCTGTATCAAAAAAAAAAAAAAACATAAATAAAAACCTTTCTCTAAGACCTAATTCCCTAACCTTTCATAAGACCTAATTCTTATACTATCTTCAAAATTTAAGCCCCAATTTCCCTCTCCTTGTAACGCCTCTGACCACGTTTTGTCAATCAATGTCACCTCCTCCCTCATTCTGGAGAGGCCTGCTGCTCGCCATTCTTCATGTCAACCAGGACGCCACCATAATTTGACTGAAGAGGAATCCCTGGTGCCATCCGCCGAAGACCCTCATTAGAATCGCTTCTGACTACGTTTTGACAATTAATGTCACCTCCTCCCTCATTCTGGAGAGACCTGCTGCTTGCCATTCTTCATATCAACCGGGATGCCACAATCTTTGACTGAAGAGGAACTCCTGGTATCATCCGCCGAAGCCCCCCATAAGAAGGTAATCATGCTCCTCCCTTTTTAAAAAAAAAAAAAATGTAACACACAAAAAAAAAAAAACCCAAACATGGAAAACACTCTCCTCATAAGGAACCCCCATTCCAACCCTAGGGCTCCCTTACTATTAAAACTTCAGTTTCCGCTTCAGTACCCCATGGAACTCGGTCATAAGGTGCCCGCCACCGAAAGTGACAAGGTCTGTTGGCAATGCTAAAATTGGCAGGTACAGTACTTTCACAGCAAAGAAAGAACATTTTGCCGGCCCCCAGCCAGACCGGCTAAAAATGGTTTCTTTTGCTGTAGAAAGTACTGTACCTTAGACCGTCCCTGCCTCCCCTCACTAGTCACCTTCTGACCATAACGTGAGACAAAGAGATGGCAAGCCGCCAGCTTATATGGGGGGACCACGCCCGCGCATGCGTGGGAGGGTAACTGAGGCGGCCAATCAAGTCTCAAGCAACCAACAGCATCACTGAGACAGCAATGCTAAAATTGCCAGGTACAGTACTTTCTACAGCAAAAGAAACCATTTTTTGCCGGCCTGGCTGTGGGCCGGCAAAATGTTCTTTTTGTATTTTGCGATTTCCAGTTTAGTGCTGGGCGGTATCGGAAATTTTCGGTACGGTACGGTATCGGTATTCTGAAAAATTTTTTTCGGTATTCCGGTATCGGTATCCGTCTACCTGGGTAGTTGAAGCATACCTTCGCGCCAAACTGCTACTAAATGATACAGGGCATACCAGGCTGTTTTCCGATGTCTGATTTCAACATCAGTGCACCTCTGCTGCTACTCGACCACTTTGATTGGAATTGGTCTTAGATATCGTGTTACAGTTTATCGTTGCTCGGGATAAACACCTCTTAAAACGAGGCATAAAATCTAGGAATCGACTGAATCTACTTTTACCAAATCCAGATAATTTACAAGATTGGCTGAATCAGATCCGGTCCTAACCGAATCCAAAAAAAACAAAACATTTGGATAGATGTTTATGTTTTGTACAGACTAACTGTTCACTCTACCTAAATGATTGAGTCAACTTTAAAGGCTGTGTAAATATTTTGCAAATTGGTCATTGGTTTTTCCCCTTATTAACTTCTTAACAGTTTATGCTATCAATTTGAATTTAGCTCCATTGAAAAGCTGGTGAAAGAACGCTTCGAATGGTATATTGAAATGTCCAAATCGGCCAAAAATTGGCGAAGTTATTAAAAAATCAGCTAGACATTAAAAATGTACTGTATTTCGGTATTATGCAAATACCGATTACGGTTTTGGTATTCAAAAAATACCGATAACTGCGGTAAAAATACCGATACCACCCAGCACTATTTCAGTTGGAAATTGTACTATGGAAATTACCCATGGATTTAGCACATTTTTACCTCCTCAAACCTCTGATGGATACACTAAGTCGTGTAAAATCAAGGAATCCTATCATCCAGTGGGCATCATGGTGCTATCTTGTTGGACCTGTTAACTAGGGCTGTCATCAGTTTTACTGTCGACATAATGGAGCGGGCTCCGCTTTCTTTGCCGTTTGGTTATCAATCGGATCGGATCGGATTGCCTTGTAATTTCTAAACAATAAGAGAAAGTTGCTTGGGGTTTGGGCTAATGGAAAGGTGGTGACAAAAAAGTGAAAATGGTGTCTTCAAACGTCCAATTTCGCTGTTGGCTTATTTTCAATTTTCCTTAATGTTATTTCTAGTGTATGATTTTCGCTGTTGGCTTATTTTCAGTTTTCCTTAATTTTTCTTCAAACGTCCAAATCGGTCGACGAAAAGTGAAAATGTCTTGAATTTGGTTTATTTGGTTAATTCATGTTGTGGGAAGATGTACGGGGATATCTGCCTAGCATAAATCCTACATACTAACTAATAAGTTGCATTGTAATTGCAAGAAAATCTCCACACCCTTCAACAAACAGTCAACAAATAAATGAACAAACAACATGAGAATTATTTATCTGAAATGTGTACAATTGGTTCCTTTTTTGCAAATAATTAGTTATTATTAGTTTGCATTAAAAGAAATTATTCGACTAGAAAAAAAAAAACAACCAACAATTATAAAATCATACATATCGCTTACGAAAAGAACTGATATCTAAACAAAAATCAGTGCAGAAAAACCAGTGTAACGCATCAACAAAACCTGGAAACCAAACGCACAAAGAAACCAACACATGACGTGCTGTCATGGCATTTATCTGGCTTGCGGGACTCCTCCATACTAAATATAAGTTTCATTGTTACTGTGAAACTAACAAAATCCGCAGACCCATCAACAAGCAACGTAAAATTATTTAACTGAAATGTGCAATTTTTGTAGAATTAATATTGCTCCTTTCTGCGAGTAATTAGTTATTCCTAGTTTGCTTTTAAAGAAAGTATTTGATTTGTAAAATCCAAAAACCACAAAATCATAAAATCACATCAGTTGCCAAAAACAAATGCTATCTACACAAAAGTCTGCACCGAAAATGTTTTAAAGTTCAGAAGTAAAGCTTCAGCAAGGTTACAACCAAAAACGTAAAAAATCCATAACGTCGTAAATAACAAAAGATCAATGTTCGGCGCAACTACCAAAAGTGGTGTAATGTAAACCAAAAACAATGATTGTAAGCAAAAAAAAAAACCCACCTAGTTTTATCCATTGAACGTCTTTATACCAAAAACGATCCAAGTTTCCACTCATCAGCCAAACAACATAACTATAAAACTTCACGCATTGCAAGCCTTTCGTTTGGAAGGCCCAAGATCCACAACCAGCATCATGGTGTTCCTCTTGTTTTTCTAGGATGGGGGAATCATAGTGAACGAACGGAGACTCGATGTTAATATTGCTGTTAGCCCACAAGAACTCCAAAAAAGAAAGAAAGATCTAGAAGAACAGAAAGAAAAAAAGGATTCCAGGAATTTATATCTTGCCAGAGAAGGGCGTAAGTTGTGTAGTTTAAGTACTGCATTTTTTTTTTTTTTTTAATAATTTCCAAATTGTGTAGTATAGTCCTACAGGTTGAAGATAGATTACAATGCATGAAGATTTTGTGTAGGTAGGTAAGTCTATTGATCGTGGTTCACGTTGGTTGTTGCGGGAGAAAGCACTTAAGGGCAGACGTTCTTGCCAGGCTGCCGCACATATTTATGTATTGAACACGTTGTTAAACATGTTTATTTTAACTTAAGGCATTATAATGTCAATTATTAGTTATGTGGAGAAACCAATCTTTACTTCCTTACTTATAGTAAAATGGCTTTGTTTACTTGAGTCATAGAATTCATTACCTAAAAATTTGACATTTCTGATGTACAGTCTCAAAATCACGAAATACTAGTCTTCTTTCGAAACGAATTTTCAACAGTTCTGAAGAAATGATGACTTCTTCAAGTACAAGAAAAGTTATTTCCTAGTATCACATCACACTCGTAACGGATTCAAATTACGGCGCGTGCGTAGCTTCTCCTCCTTGTCAGGCCTGTCTCTCTAACGGGCATTTGGTATGAAGCGATTTAGCTAAGAGACTGAGTGGCTGTTGGAGGGACAGGCGTGACGAGTATGAGAGGCTACTCACACACCGTGATTTGAATCCGTTTTGTGTGTGATGTAATACTAGGGAAATAACTTTTCTTGTACCTAAACAAGACAGTAGGAAAGAAATTATACCATCGTTTCTTCAGAACTGTAGAATATTCGTGTCGAAATAGTCTAGTATTTCACGATTTTGAGATTGTGCGTTAAAAATGTTCCCTAACCCTACGGAAGCCCGTAATTCTCCACAATTCGATTAAGAGTAATTCTATCTGATTCAGTGTGATTAATAGTGCAATCAGTGATGTGTCTGCTAGCTCACTGACCCCCTCCTCCAGTAACAAGCCAGTGTAGACATTGTTCAACCAATTCTGTTCAGACACCAATGCAAAAGGTATCCCAAAATCCGTTAGGCCGCGAAAAGAAACAAGTTTGTTTCTCGGGTATTTTCATTCAAAAAGTAACCAGGCCACCAGGCTTTTTATTTTATTTTTTATTTTATTGGAAGTAACTCAAGTCTTACTTTCAACTGCTCAAAAGACTTGTATTTTAATTTTACGGAAAAGCTTGCAAAACACTTAATTTTACGGAGCTGAAAGTGGTTAATTTAGGCTAAATAATACTTATTTACAGCTAACTGAATTGTTTTTCCTTGTAACGGTAATAAATTTAGCTTGAACTAGCAAATAAAAAGTATCGACAAGGGGCAAATTTGACCACCAGGCAGTGCCTGAGAAACAACTAATTTTTTTTTCGTAGCCTTAGTATTTGCTCTGACTCAAGTACTCTTAATTTGTTTACCCTGTAACACGGAGGTTTGCGCCGAATCCTCCACGGCTAAGCCATCTTGGTCGTGAGTGCCCCTTTGACACAGGTAAAAGTGGGACGTCCGCGTTTGACTCGAAATTGCTCCTCCACTCCATTCTTCTCAACACTGTCGTTGTTAGCTTCCTCCACACTGTGTCTGCCAATCGAAGCACTAGCCAAGTCCTCATGCGCTGATGAGCCTTGCGGTTCAATGGACATTTATTTTCGCCCAGTTCAGCGGTTGTAACAACAGAACGTTTATTGCTACTCCCAAGTGATTTACCAATGGACAGTTTGTTGTGCGATTCACATTCGACTTGCCAATCCACTTTGTCTTTCACCATGATCGGTTTGCGAAAGTGTTGTCATTCCAAAACGTCCTCTGGGTGAGAGACGAGCGGCATTCCATAAAGAAACCGAGTCTTCCTGTTCGTCACTTTCAAAGGGTGCCACGAAGTGTGGTTCCTCCTTTTTGTTAGTCCTTTCATTCTCCCGAATGGTCCGTCGACATATTTATGAACGGTCGGTGATAGTCTCGACTTGTGATTGATAACTTTCACCCGTGTACCAAGCAAGTAGTAAGAAAGTCCTCGCAGTACAAGTTTCTTGCGTTGCCGCAGAAACTTGACACCATCTTGCCGTTCATCCGCTTCAGCCTCTGAAACTTTAGTAAAAAGTAAACCATTATCGACTTCCTATGGTTCCAGTTCACCTCGTACCAGGTTAGTCGATATCTTAGATGGATGACTTCTGCCTCTTTGACTTGTTCTACAGTCGCAGCCTTGTCACCAAGGTTAATTGGGTCAAAGCACGGCTTGATGTCAACTATATTGACTGTTCTCACGTCAGTGAGGTCACCCACGTTCTACACTAAGTAGTTGAGTTCCCTGGTTCTCTTCAGGATTCTGTACGGGGCTAGATAATACCGGAGCGAGTTTCCTCGTGACTCCCTTTGCTACATTTGACCGTAAGAGTCCAGGGTTAGAGTCTCTGTTTGGTTGCCAAATTGTAGAGGAAAAAGCCCTCTGCAGGAAAAGTTTCTTCTCCGAATAACTCGGTCTGTTTGCATCACAACACCATATTTAATCCTGGCGATCACATTAAAAAGCAATGTAATTACGTTAGCCAGGAGGCCGAACTCTACACGAGTTGATCTGTGGCGCCATGCCTTCGTTTCGCCTATCTGTTACTCAACAATAATCAATAACTAATCAGGAAGATGTAATTAAGGTAGAGGAATGCGCGTGAACGCTTGGCAGCAGTGCCCTAGGCGGAAAGCGTTCAGGCAAGTGGGAAACAGGGGCAGCAACGTCTTTAGTCTTGCACACAAATTATGTTCCATAAATTTTCAGTGAAATTGAAAACTCCAGTCTTGTATTAACAGTCCTGCATCCGAAGAACATATTCTTGAAGCTCATGAAGTTAACAACTTCTCGAAACTTGCGCCAAGACCACAGATCTATATTTTCTGATGCTCGCGTCAGTTCTTGTCTGCCTTGCAGCCAGCTCAAGCCTACTAGAAGGTCAATCTTAGAATATGCTTGGCTTGCCTTGGTCATCAGGGGGTCGCCCTTCCTTTGAAAGGTATGGATGGCCAGAGACTCAATTGCCCTCAAACAAGTCTCCCTCATGGCATTGGATTTGTACAGAATAGAGGTTTCATCCCAAGATATTTGGTAACTGGTGCGTCTGCAGTGAATAGCAATCCCATTCCATGGGTCTCCCTTCTCTGTAGCTTTCACGTGTTCATTAACCCTCTTGTGGAGTTAGTGACAAGTGTGTACTGGCCTACAATGAATACATGTTTCGTGTGATGAAACTTGCCTTCTTTGCACATATATTGCCCTGAAGGAAACCTATTTGAGGGCAGTTTGGTCTCTTGCCATCCGTAGTTTCCAGAGGAAGGAGAAGAAAGGTGTCCCCTTGATGAATATCGCAGACTCGACCTTTTTTAAGATTGACCGTCTCTTAGCGTCTGAGCTGGCGGCGAAGCTAGACAAGATCTGGCGCGAGCAACAGATAATATGGTCACGAAGATGGTCACGATTTTGATTGAGTGAAGATGGTCACGAAGATGGCCACACGATCGGCTCTTGCAACTCAATCTCAAGGTGAGGATGAGGTTAAGATTTCCAAAGCTGATCAGTCGCAATTATCTAATGAAGGATCCAGGAGGGATGTTTTGATGATTAGCGAAGTATTATGTTACTTGTGTGATCGCATAGATGTCGTACCCCAAGTACCGCTGGCTACGTTATGTGCTACTCACTTCACGTTTGACGAACTGTACGAAGCAAAAATCCTGCTTCAAGGGCTCAGGACCAACCCAGAGGATCGATGCCGAAAAAATAAGGGCGCACATAAAAACTACGACTGCTGTATTGACATTTTAACGGTGCTTCAAGGTATGGAAATTGATGACCTACCAACTTTTGTTGCAAAAGACATTTCGCGGCTTCCACCGGTAGGCATTGATTGTGTTGACTACAGCGCCATGGCCAAAAGAATCGAAAGTCTAAATTACGACATGATGTTTCTGAAAGACACTATGCAAACGGCGATGGATGGACAGAAAAACCTGTTAAAAGCTTTCAAGGATAGCGGGCTGTGTTTTAAATGCAGCGATGATCGCGGCAGGAATATCAACGGGAACAAAAATGGCGGCAACCACATTAATCGAGCACGTGGCGATAGCAGAAGTGGAGATGCGGTGACACGAAATGGCGGCGCCGAGTTCGCATCCGGTGTAAACAACGACACGGCCGACAAGCACGCGTTGCCCGTTTCTAGCTCCAACTCTTCATTGCCATCGGATATTAAAGATGGGAATAAAAGGGTGGGTAAGGATAATTTTGATCAGTTGCCTGTGCTAGCTGCCGTTGGTGATAACTGTGCTGCATATTCTAGTGTGAATGTTGAGAAAGTAGCGCCGACAGAACCTTTTAGTATTGATGGAACGAGCGATGACCACAATATGAGCAGCCCTCACCGTCTTTTTTCTGACGTGGCCGCGGATTTGGTAAGATCTAACGTACCTACTACTCCCAAGGGGTCACTAACTACTAGTAAAGCCAATGTGAAGAGTTCGATAGCTGGCACCAGCCAACTACGGCAGTTGAACACTGATCGATCTCCACCTACCCGGAAAAATTCCAGGATGGATGATGAAGGTTTTACGATGGTGGAAAATAAACGGAGGCATAGTTGTAAAGCACCGGTCGTTGTTGGCTCACGCGAAAACGGTAGGTTGTTAGGAGTCAATCCTGATCTCCGTCATCTTTTTGTGTCCAGACTACATCCTGACACTAACGCTCACGAGATTGCAGAGCATTTGGAAGACTGTAATATCCAAGTGGAGTTCGTTAGGTGCTTGGCTAGAAACGAGGACTATTCTTCATTTAAGATTTCTGTGTCACCAGAAGAGGAAATGAAGGTTCTGAATGGGTTCTTAAAATTGTCACTTTTAACTGTAAATCGGTCAAACGGGTCGTGCAAGGACTGAAAAATCTTTGTAACAATTGTGACATTGGGCTTCTCCAAGAAACTTGGCTCCTGCCGAGTGAGCTCTCTCTGTTGGGCAATATTCATCCAGAGTTCTGCGCGATGGGGGTTTCTGCTGTGGATGATGCATCTAGTATCCTGTTTGGTAGGCCTTATGGTGGGCTTGCCGTTCTTTGGCGCAAGTCCCTTGAGTTGCGGATAACGACGGTGCCCACTCAAGATGCTCGCATTCTTGCAGTCCGCTGTGAAAGCGTAACGGCCGCCTTTGGCCTCGTTAATGTGTACCTTCCTGTGGACAACCATGTTAACCGGGAGAAGTTCGACGATTACCTGGGCGTGATTGCTGCGGTTATTGACACAGTTGCTGTGCCGTGTACTTTTGTGATGGGTGATTGGAATACCAATGTTGGGTCTGCCCGCTACGGTGAATTGAAAGACTGGTGCACTGACAATTGCCTAAGTATTGTGGACAGCGATTGGTTGGGTGAAGACTCAGAGTCTTTCGCTTCTGTCAGTGAGTCTACTGGCTCTACCTCCTGGATCGACCATATTGTCGAGACTGGAGCGGCTGCCCATTCCACGAGAGGATGCGAGATCCTTAAAATGTTGGTTTCTCAGATCACCTTCCGGTGTTGATCAGTGTTGACATCCATGGGCTCGAGACCACTGGGCCTTGTGTTAATACTTCGGGTGGTGACGAGGGATTCACTACTGCTTTTCAGACGGCCAGGGGAACCCAGTACTACACTCAACTTACACACAAGTATTTGTCGAACATTGCTCTTCCCGTGGAAGTGGTTGAATGTAAGGATCCGAGGTGTGCGAGCAACACTCACAGGAAAGCTATTGACGTGTTTTTTGGTAGTGTTGTTGAGGCCCTGAAAAAGGCTAGTTTTGACGTGCCTTGTCTGCGTGGGGCGAAGCGACGAGATGCTGGCTCTATTCGTAAGGGATATTCCCGCAAGGTTGTGCCCGGCTGGAATGGTTGCGTTAAGGAAGCGTACGAAATTTCCCAAGCTGCGTTTCGTGTCTGGAAACAGAACGGCCGTCACAGGCACGGCATGGTCTACCAGAACATGGTTGCCAAAAGGAAGGCGTTCAAGACTGCTCTGCGTTGCTGCAAACGGAGGGAGACCGAGCATCGCAATAATGCCCTTGTGAACAACGCGTTGCAGAATGATTGGCGTGGCTTCTGGGTTGTCATCAATAAGAAAAAGAGGCAGGATTCTGTGACCACAGTTGTTGACGACGTTTCGGGGAGTCAGAATATTGCCAATCTGTGGGCACACAAGTTTCGTAGTTTACTCAACAGTGAGACTAAGTCGACGCAACGTGATCCTGTCCTTCAGGAGGTAGAAGACGGTGGGACCTTCAACACCTTCACTGTGAAGGAAGTGGGTGAAGCATGTCAGAATTTTGGTCTGGGGAAGTCTTGTGGGTCAGATGGGCTTAAGCGAGAGCACATTAGGTATGCCTGGGGTGGTGTCCATGAGCTGCTAGGTAGAGGGTTTAGTGCTTGTGTTGAGCACTCGTGGCTGCCCAAGTGGTTATGAATGTCATCATCCATCCTGTTCCTAAAAACAGGAATGGAAACTTGACTGACAGCAACAACTACAGGCCTATTGCACTGGCAAGCATTCTCTCCCTGGTTCTGGAGAAACTCCTCATGATTAGACTTGAACGGTTCTTGATGACTTACGATAACCAGTTTGGCTTCAAACGTAAGCACAGCACCGAACAGGCTATTCATGTGCTTAAGGAGACCATCCGTCATTATCGTTTTCAAGATTGTCCTGTTTTTGTGTGTCTTCTGGACGCTAGCAAGGCATATGACCGGGTTAATTGATGGGTCCTGTTTGGTAAGCTGCTGGACAGGGGGGTTCCGAAGTGGGCCATTCGACTGCTGGCAAAGTGGTACGCTGGACAGGAGATGTCCGTTCGTTGGAATGGTTGTGTTTCTGCGGGGTTTCATGTTTGCAATGGCGTTAGACAAGGTAGTATCCTTTCACCTGCTTTGTTCGGAGTGTACATGGATTCATTTAGTCAGTCTCTTGCTGAGAAAGGCATTGGTTGCCACGTGGGGGGGCATCTGTGTGAACAATATTTGTTATGCCGATGATCTCGCTATTCTGTGCCCCTCCGCCAAGTCCCTTCAAACGTTACTGAATACTTGTGTACTCGTTGCAGCTCAGCTGGATTTGTGTTTTAACCCTGAGAAATCGCTTTGCCTGGT
>JAHWFP010037305.1:11512-21821 GCA_023313725.1 Lithobius niger
ACGCTCGAGGAGATTTCTTGCTGCAACACTTATGATACAGACGGACCATCCACATAAAAAACGATCAAGCAAATTATAGGAGTGTAGTATGCGATATCGCTTATCTCGAGGGAAGGTCAATATTATTTTTTACGTCAAGGAGTCAAGCAATAAGATCAAGCAATTTATCAGAAAAGCGCTGTTTCTGATGACAAACGCTGATTTTCGTTCGCTTCGCTCACTCAGTCAGTGCAAACATTTCCTCAGAAACGTGACTGAATCAATGTAACCACCAAGAACCACACATCACTTGTAATTTGTGTTAGTATACACTTTATATGGATTTTCTTATTTTTCTTATTTTAAGAATATTGTTCTTTACATCCTGCTCCGAACAGATTTTTCCATCACTTTACTTTCTGATGATCCCTAACTTGGAGAAACATCTGCAGAACGTCAGATGTAATCTCCTACGAAGGTGAGAGATGAAAGATTGCGAAAGCCAAGCGAAACACATATTGAAAAGGTTTACTTTACGAGGAAATCGCCCGCTCTGCTCGCTCAATCCACGCACCACCATGATTCCGAAACACGAATGTTTGGCACCCTTTTAAAACCAGGTTTCCATGCAACAAGTCAGTTAATACAAAACCGATTTTAAGATCTGTATATGTGGTGTGTTGCAAAATACGTCCTCCGTGCATCCTTTTCCAGATCATCTCTTTTCGCTCGAGGAGGTTTTCATGAACAAACTATGACATCATGAACAAACATGAAGAGGGTTTGACGTAATTTTTTCAGAGTTTTTCGAATATTTCAGGGTGATAATATCAAGTTACAGCGATGAAAATAGGTCTATTAACAGCGAAATTTAATTATCTTTTGTTTGGTCCTACTCCTATCTTTGTAGGTGCTTTGGTTCCAGAGGAGTAGAGGTACAAACACGCACACACGCACGCACGCTATATGATTTTAATGATGTAGGTTATTATAAGACGTTGTGATCTTTTGTACGTTCACAGTTCTAGGAAAGTTCTGATATCCAACCAAAACTAGTAAAAGAAGTCAAGTTTCGAAAAAGAGTCGGCCTCTCAACCGTGCCGAATAATACTTTGGACATTAAATGATAACTTGAAGATTGTGACCGTGAGGAACAATGTTCTGGTTTTCATTTAACTTTCGAACTATTAGTCCGTGTAATTAACTTGGCTAACAGAATTAAAATTGGCGGCCCTCGCTTGAATGATTTTACTACCTTCATACGCCGACCCTTTTTTGAAACTTCTCTTACCAGCTTGGATATGGTTTTGGGTGGTAAAAACTCAATATGTATAGCTGGGCAAAATTATTAACAGTTAAAAGTAAGATTTAATAATGTTTTTACTAAAAAATTTGGACTTGGGAGTAGAGTTTACCTGTTTAAGGTATGCTCATAAAGCAAGTGGAAGATGTGTTTGACTGGAATTTCAGGACATTAAGCAAAAGAAAGGATTTCTCAGTATTCTATAAGTCTACCACTAGGCATATTAGTAACGATTTAAAATGGGTGACTGTGTGTAGGAATCTTCCACTTACAAGTTCTCCTAATCATTCGATGCTTCAGGACTAAGATGTTCCCAACAGAAATGGGTAATTAGTTTTGACCATTATATGCTACATAAGTTCATTATATGAACTTAGTTGGACCTTTTGATTCAAGTTCTAACATAATTTAATTCCATCCTTCCAGTGGGTAAAGTTAGGAGGCCAATGAATACGTGTAAACGAGTCAAATGAAAATATCATTGAAACTTTGATTTTCCATAAAAATTAGATTGCAAGACAATTCCGTACTTGGTGTAGTCCAAGTGATTGGTACAGCAACGAAGAAAACTATTAGAGATGGAATTTGGATTCTTACGGAAATGGACAGGTTAGAAGGGATTTCTATCCAGTTAGTCTGAAATCGTGGTTACCATTAAAGAAGCCACCTCACAGTAAGAAATGGTGGACTAAAGGTAGAAAATAGCAACGTAAGGTAAATGTTGGTAAATGTAAAGTAAATATAAACAATAAATGTTTAGCTCTGATCGGTACGAATGTGTAGCATATTTTCCACTCTCTTCCAAAATAAAACATAAGAGCAATGCGTTCAGTTCAAATAACTATTAAACTATAATCCTCAATATATTACACTAACTAATGGTTTGTAATTTATGTGATTAGCATTTAGTTTGTTTTAGTAACCCAAAAATGGAAACTTCGTTGTCTTTATTAGTAAGTATTATTAAATCGGGTTTCGAACCAGTTGAATGATACAGTGGAAAGGAAAACCTCTCAGTCCCGAACAAAAGTTCAAGTAAAAACAATGAGTTGCGTTCAAATAAGTAATAAACTGTAAATCTCGATAAGATACACTATTTTCTGGTTATACTTTGTGTTTATAAAATATATAGCAACTGTTAGACAAGTCAACAAAGAAACTTGAAAATGCGTACTGGAATGTATTAGTAAAGGTTGGGCAAATGATTCATTATTTTTCATGGACAACAAAAAGTACTACTTTGTGAAATTTTGGACATTAATGACATGCTTGGGGTCCCTTGGTATTCAGAAAACCTCAACAAGGACTGCCTGGTGTTCAGAATGGTCAGCTATCAGCCAAGAATATTTCGGATAACTTTGAAAGGCTTTCGCAAATAACTACTCTAATTTGAAGGAGCTTTTAAATACTCACCAGTTTTTACTGGAAATAATAAAAACATTTTATTAAATTATGGCAGGTTTTTTTTTAGTATTTTGAACATTACTGTACAAGAAACAAACAGTGTGAACTTCCTTCTTCGAATTGCAAATAGCCATCACCTGTCATTGACGATGATCCACCACTTTTACGTGCTGATTATTCTACTTGGTGTATGCCACCTACTACAACACTGAGCTCTTCATTTAACGAATTCAGACCATGTTCCGTATATCACACAACAAGTTTTCAGAACAAAGTACTTACTCCCACAGGAAACCACTCTTACTAACATATGTATTGCTCGTGTTATGAAGTGCATGTTAACAAAAACTGTTGGAAATGGAAAAATGTTTGGGAATGGAAGCGGAAATGTGAGGTAAAATGGGAAACTGTATGGGACATTCTATGCTGATATTGGATGTCCAGTACTAGCGTGCACAGAACTATGTATCAAAAGTAGTTAAGCTAAAGAGGTATCTCATAATGTTACCAGAAAATCAGTACGTTTGCAGGATAGCATTAGACAGTAACTAATACATATTGTACATTCATTTCACGCACATCGAAAGGAAACATTTCATATTAGAAAAGACGACGTTGGATCATTTTCTGAATGATTGGTCCCATTTGTAATTCCAACATTCGAACGGCATTACTTGTCTTCATAAATTTTAACTGAATTATTCACTGAAAGCCAGCGCCCTTCCTAAAGCATGTAGTCATTCTCGCTATTTAACCACTTTCAGGTCTACGATATCTTTGCGAGGCTTCAGTTTCAAGAAAATTGGGATTAAGATGAAGATTAAAATATTTCCAAAAGGTGTGGGTTTTCTTTTTAGTCATCATATATTCTAGATTTGTATTTGAACTTAGTGGTCTCTTTGATTCTATTTAGATTCAAGTTCTAACACAATTTAATTTTATTCTTCCAGTGGATAAAACAAGAAGAGGTGACTCACTGACCATGTGTAAACGAGGCAAATAAAAATACAGTTGAAACTGACTTTCCTACGAAATTAGATTGTAAGACATTTCTTTACTTGGTGTAGCCCAAGTGATTCGTCTAGCAACAAAGAAAACTATTAGAGATGGAATTTCTTTTCTTAGGGAAATGGACAGGTTAGAAAGGATTTCAATCGTGGTTACCATTAAAGAAGCCACTTATCAAGTAGTAACTGGTGGAATAAAGGTGGAAGAGACCAAAACAGCAATGTAAGGTAAACATCACAATAAATGTTTAGCTCTGGTCAGTACGAATACGTAACAAATTTTTCCACTTTCTTGCAAAATAAAACTTAAAAGCAATGTGTTCAGTTCGAATAACTATTAAACTGTAATCCTCAATAAATTACTGTAAATAATGGTTTGCAATTTATGTGATTAGTATTTAGTTTGTTTTAGTAACCCAAAAATGGGAAGTCTGTTGCCTTTATTATTGACTATGAATAAATTGAGTTTAAACGTGTTGAAGGATGCATGAGAAAGGAAAACCTCCTGGCACATTGACACACTGAAGTTACCCATTGTACGTACATCTTTGCTACTTTAATTCAACGATTTTTAAGTGGCTAGAAGTGACCACAATATATATTTGGTAACAGTGTATGCTAATGTTATTTTACAACAACTTCGTATTTTTGCGTTCAAGTATTTTTTTGCTTCAATATTTAGGTTCCGTCATCAACCATATAATGGGAGGTACATTTCCTTCACTCTAGTTGCCCGGTTGGGAGATGATTGTGTCATGCAGAAATAAACTGTCAGAAAATCGATTTGGAACGTTCCGTTTGATTTAGGTGAAAGAAAAAGTTCCGTCTCTAACAAAATACCAGTTAAAAACAATGTGTGGATTTCAATTAACTGTAAAGGGCAGTTAACCTCCAAAAGTTACACTAATTACTGGTTTGTACTTTATTTGGTTAGTATTCAGTTTGTTTTAGAACTCAAAGATGGGAAGTTCATTGTCTTATAACTATTTATTATTCAGTTTCGAACCTGTTGAATGAAGAAGTGGTAAGGAAAATCTCCAATTCTCGAACAAAGTTCAATAAAAAAATGTGTGGAGTTCAAATAAGTATTAAACTGAAAATAATTTCGGGTAGTACTTTATGTGTTTATAAAATGTATAGTTGCTAGACAAGTCAACAAAAAAACTCTCGAAAATATGTACAGGAATGCATTACTAAATGTTGGGCCAATGATTCATTATTTTTCATGGACAACAAAATGTATTACTTAATAACTTGATTAAAAACTCAAGGCCAATACATTATACAAAGCTTCGTGAAAAACTATGTGATACTTTCCATTCATTACCGTGCCATATAAAACAATTTTTTCTTTCCAATCAACAGACGACGTGAGCATGCTACCATACTGATGGAAAACGAATGCACTCCCCAAGCCTTTTGAGGCATTCAATGGTACTCAGAAAACCTTAGCAAGAACTGTCTTGTGTTCAGAATGGGCAGCTATCAGCCAAGCAAATTTTGGATCAAATACCACTACCAACGAAAGTACATATAGGTTTTTTTAAATAGTTTAATATTCGGCTGTTGATGTAAAAAATTAAACGCTTGAAAAATGACAACGTAGTTGCAGCAGCTAACATTTTCCAGTAATACAAGTCTATTTCGGTTCTTTGGCTTTCTTACTTCAAAATCTGTATATTTTGTGTTTTCGTTATTTCTCTTTTCTTTGCATTCAAGCGGTTTCGAAATATATAGAATTTATACACAGTTACCGTAGCCTGCTACTATATTCCTTTTAAGTTTAAAACGTATTCTTCTGAAACATCTGTGCGTGTAATTTTTTCATCTGGCGATACAAAACGTGATAATGAAAATCCAGCCCACGTATTTAAATGTATATGTACCATTGAATAACTGAGTAACCTTGAAAGACTTTCGCAAATAACTACTATAAATTGAAAGTTTTTAAATACTCATGAGGTGGTCCTGGAAATAGGAGCGACATTTTATTAAATTAGGGCAGTTTTTTAGTATCCTGAATATTACTATACATCAGAGAGAAACAAATAATGTGAACTTCCTTCTTCATGCTGCAACGTAGCCATCACCTATCATTGAAGATGCTCCACCACTTTTACGTGCTCATTATTCTACTTTGTGTATGTCAACTACTACAACACTGAGTTCTTCATTTAACGAATTCAAACCATGTTCGGTATGGCACACAAGAAGTTTTCAGAGCATAGCACTTACCTCCACAGGGAGTCAGTCTGACTGACATACCTATTGCTCGTGTTATGAGGTGCCTGCTAAGAAATGTGTTGAAAAACAGAAAAATGTGTGGGAAAGGAAACGGAAATATGTAGTAAAATGGGAAACTGTATGGGACATCCTATGCTGATATTGGATGTCCAGTACTAGCGTGCACAGAAGAATGTACAAAAGTCATTAAACTAAAGCGGTAGCCAAAGTGTTACCGGCAAATCAGTACATTTGCAGGATAGCATGAGACAGTAACTAAAATAGATTTGACATTCATTTCATGCAAATTGTAAGGAACATTTCATATCAGAAACGACAATGTTGGACCGTATTTCTGAATGGTTGGTCCCGTTGGTGATTAATATTAATATTTGAACTGCATTACTTGTCTTCAAATATTTCAACTGAATTATTTACTGAAAACCATCGCCCTTCCTGAAGCATGAAGTCATCCTCGCTATTTAATCACTTTCAGATTCAAGATTACTTTGGACAGGCTTCATTTTCAAGAAAATAGAAATGCTACTTTTTCCAGTTGAAGCATTAAAAGCAAAAAAATGGCTGTTTGCTTTTTCTCTCCTAAACGTGACTAAATATTGCCTGATCATGCCTTGCAGCAATTACAATTTATCAGTATGTCCCTCACTTTGTGAGTTTATACTTTTTCCATTATACTAAAGTTCGAATATGTATACTGTTTTTGCACACGCTAGCCTTCAATACAGTGTTCTGTATGTGAAAAATGGTTGTTTTCCTGCCTGTTGAGTTTTTTTGAACAGCACCTGTGTACAGTTGCTATTAAATTGTTCTTGGGTTATACATGGTTCAAGCTTATTCCCAGAATTGTTTTTTAGTAATCTGAATATGTATTGTCTGAGACCATTCAGTTTGTGATTGTCATGAGCTTAGATAAATATCCTAGATCACCGTTGGTTTTTAGCTTAAGCGAAATAATTACATCTGTCAGATTTCTGTACATGACCATTCACTTCTACTGCGCTGCAACAAGCAAGGATTTGCTTTGTAAATTGTAACCTTTTTCTGTACGATAGATAATTAACTTGCAAAGCTATTTTTATTTGCGGCCTCATGTTTGATTTTTATTTGCACAAGTCTTCTTTCTCATCCACTGGTGCGGATTGAATTAAATATTGTACTGAGTTGAACCCACAAAATATTTACGGGGACTGAGCAAACAATGAACCGATTTACTTATTAGTCTAAGGAATATTTAGCCTCTTCTGAATAGTGCAAAGAGTTGAATTACATTACGTTTAGTAAGTTTTATCTCTGAAACGCACGTTTACAGCCGTCTACTTAATGTATTGCTCTTTACTACATCCATTCCATTGCCCGGTTTTTCTCTTACGTCTGAAGAGTCACCTGCTGTAGGAATTTCGATACCGTGAAGAGTTGGATCCAAAGATTTTCATTGTGGGCGGTGCTTCAATTATGTTCTTCGAGCCTTGTCTGAAAATCGCAAACTACTGTATTTTCCTAATACGTCCCTCCTAATCCTTAGTGTGTTTGATATTGTCTTTTGTTCTTTTGTTTAGTTCTCGCTTTAAGCCCTAACCAGACTGGCTGCTCGCGGTTGCACGGCCACACAATATGGTGTAAAAAAGACTTCAATATTGGTCCTTAAACACAACACTAACCACAGGATTGTACGAATTTTGACCGCGTAGTTACGCATCGCTTCGTGCGAAACTTTATTCTGTCTGGAGAGGGCTTAAGTCTGAATATTTACTCTGTTTTCTGTAGAGTGCCGGAGTGAATTACATATATTTTATATAACGTTTACAATTTGGACAGTATTCTAATCTTATGTAATAAATGTTGTTGAAAAGGCCATTTCCATTTTACTCTTGTTATGCATTTTGTTTGTGGGAGTAACTTTCTGACACTTTTTTCTTTATTTTATACAGTAATTGAAAATTAAGCTAAAATGATTTTTTTTCGTTTTTACATTATTTTTCTACAAAATAACATTCGGGTCCTTCAAGTGCAAAACGAACAACACACATAACTTAATCCCAAATCAATGTCATACACAGCGAAAGATATGTCAACCTCGAAACCATCCTGTTTAACGTTTATATACCAGTAAATCGACCAATATTACGGGATACAATAACTCATTTACACAATCTTTTGTGCAAATTGGGGTTTTGAATAGGAGTAAAAGAAATAAAATGGGAATAGTTTTATCATCTTACCACTTAACTTTTTTTTACGTGTAGTGAATATTTCGAGACGTTGACAATAACTCAATTTGCATTGTTTTATAATGGAAAGTAGTGACTGGAGTAGAAAAGAATAAAGTGATGGTAGTTTTTTAGCTCAGCAAATGCAAGTAGGCCTACTTAGCTTTTTTACATATAAACTACATCAGTTGTTATTACGAGACATGTAAAATCATTCCTTTTACACAATTTATTATGGACGGTAGTGACGCGAGTAGAACAGAGTAAAGTGGTGGTAGTTTTATCAGCTCAACAAGTGTTCTTTTGCCTACTTAGCTTTTTTACACGTCGGCTACATCAACGAATATTACGAAACGTTGACAGTAACTCCATTTGCATTGTCTTTTACTGTACAGTAGCTTTAGGAGTAGAGAAGAATAAAGTGGTGGTAGTTTTATCAGCTCAGCAAGTGTTCTTTTGCCTACTTAGCTTTTTTACATGTAGGATACATCAATGAATATTACGAAACGTTGACAATAACTCCATTTGCATTGTCTTTTAATGTACAGTAGCAATAGGAGTAGAGAAGAATAAAGTGGTGGTAGTTTTATCAGCTCAGCAAGTGTTCTTTTGTCTACTTATCTTTTTTACATGTAGGATACATCAATGAATATTACGAAACGTTGACAATAACTCATTTGCATTGTCTTTTAATGTACAGTAGCGATAGGAGTAGAGAAGAATAAAGTGGTGGGAGTTTTATAAGCTTACCTCCTCCTCCACGTTCTAGAACTCTATCGTGATTTTCTTCAAATTTCATTGAAGAAACTGCTGCAAACACAATGAAGAGTACACATGCGGAAACAAGGGTCTTTGTAAAGCCACTCATGTTGCTGAAATCTGCAAGAGAAAAGAGTTTTCGATTAACTCATTACATCCGCGATTCACCGTGTGAACATGTTTATAAAAAAAAGCAATAAGACCCACACCAACCCATTACTACTTTTGCTTTTAGATATTACGGTCATCACTTCCAATACAGTCAAACTGTACATTTTTATAACCCAATTCAGACTATTCCAATGATGCAGTACAATTTATACTGTACAGAATAATGTTCCAAATTTTCGTCTTGCTAGTTTAAAAAAGAACTTATTTTTTTAAACACACTTATCAAATTGTTTTATAGACCGTTTAAATTCGACAGGGCGAGTAATGGCTTCCTACTTGGAATGCTTCTCAAAATTTTTGACGTTGAATGGTTTACTCCGCCTATAAAAATTCCTACAAAAACGTTTATACACCTCAAATGCATTCATACCTAGACATTGTATTAAAGAAATCACCGAGCCCCTTTGTCATTAACTGTACTGTCGAAATATACGACTTGTCCGTAAAAACAGCAGTACTGGTAAACAACTCTTGTCGCCTCCTACGAAAGAAGCAGTCAATCAACCAACTAAACATAAAGTCAGAATTTAAAGCAGCCCTTATGCCGAACCCAGCTGCAGCACCATCTGTGTGGGTCAAAGGAAAATACAATAAGCAGTCGTGCACCTAACTGTTCCATCGTACAACTTTAAAACAATAAAACCAAAAAATTCATTAGTGTAGCGTTTTCATGGATTCATCTACGAAACTAACCTTGAGCAAATCAAATTCGTGTTCACATCCTTTACAGCAAATCAAGAACCAATCTTGACACTTTCCATACTTGATGAAAGTTCCAGTACATAACCCCATCATGCAACGGCCCACAAAAGGACATAAAATTGTTTAAGAGATATGACTTCATGTAATTTACTCATCAACATATTCACTGATCCCTTTTAAACCACGTAGAGCTGTAATTCATCACCAATGTTGCCAGACGTGCCATGATTATGTAACTGTACACTAATTTCAGGCAGAAATACATGTGCCATAAAGCCCGTACCACGAAACATAATTTCTGTAAATTGGAGTTTTACTACTAATAAAATCATCTTTTTTTTTCTTTAAATTCAGCTTAAAAGGTTCGTTTTCAGACGTAATTTGCTTTCATGCACAATATCAAAAGCCATGATTTCAGTCTTGCGCAGAGAAGCCTGATTGCACTATGCCGCCAGTACAACGCAATCTGAATGTCTACTACGTTAATACCATTTTCGTGCAAGGCAGAATCGACAGCAGCTATGCTCAACTAA
>JAHWFP010037305.1:22221-58590 GCA_023313725.1 Lithobius niger
TACCATTTTCGTGCAAGGCAGAATCGACAGCAGCTATGCTCAACTAAACACATGCTATCATTAGACGGGTTACTAACTAGTGCTTCCAAACATGATAGGCTTGTTTCGGTTGTAAGTACCATGTCACATGAATGAATACCATACACAGAGAGAGGATATTATCGAAAAATAAAAAAGCACTTTTGCCATTTTTATTGGGTAGTGTGTGACTAACAGGATGAGATTTCCTGGAATCATGGAGGACGTTATTATTTCAGCCGGCCTTAACCTTTATATAACATGAAAACTTCTTCTTCCCTTATTTACTTACGTGTACCATTATTGTTTAATTGTGTACCATTCTCCCGAATTTAATAGTGCATCAATTTTATGAAAATTATGAGGCAGTCGATCTACAGAAGGATTCAAAAATTTGGCGACACTGAACCCCAGAATCATCACGTTTGTGACAGACAGAGGTATTCTTCCTCTCATCAAATGACTAAATCTTGAGTATATGTTTCACTTCGCTAGACGTGCCGTGGCTTAGTTGATATCGGTTATTACATTTGTGCTTTTATAATTTGATTATGATGATTTGTTTTATGTCTTGACAAATCAGTGGCCAAAACTATGTTACTAAATCACAAATCTGGCCAGTGAATTTAGTAACGTATTTATGGGTATGATTAGTGCCATGTTTTGCAATGCATTAGAAGTGCTTTACCCCTCAAGTCCAAGTTTTTGGTTCCAACTATGGCCCATTGTAGACTTCAAGTGTGTGCAATAACGCCATCTTTATCTCGAAATATTAAATCGTCCTTTTCTGGTGTTCATTACTAAATACGGATGATACACATTAAGCAGATTAAATAGATCGGTAGGGTTAACTGAGAAGATAACAAAGTTTTGTTTTACTGAGTTGGCATAAAATTTCAATACGAAAAGACTACCTCAACATCGTTGATTTCAGGCTAATTGCTTATATAGACATGTGCTAGTGTGTCACCGGCATAGATCATCCGAATTTAGACATCCGCCTGTTAAAAGATTGATTGTTCATGATAGTTCACTAGTAGACATGTGTCTGTTAACTGTAAGCAACTAAAAGCATATTTTGTCGTGTTGAGGATAAATCCCAATGCGACCGAAAGCTTTCAAATTGTGGGAAACGTAAGGGGAAAGTGAAGTGATAAAAAAAAACTAAAACATGAAAGATTAGTGCCCACGGTTTACATAGAGAAAGATGCAACAATAACGTTGTTTTCATGACACTGTCTAGGTATTTAGGTTTAGCTAGTCAAAGTGAACAAATTGCATGGCTGGAAAGTTGCTAGAAATACTCGTTACGTGGCGTCCAGACATAAGGGTCAGACTGTAGGCTTCACATCCTCACACGGTAACGGGTGTGAGGGGACGATTCTTAGCTTGTTGAACCCTTACATACCGGAGATTTCTAAAGGAAAAGGGGGAGATGAAACGATTTAAGAAGCACAAAGCAGTCAGTTTTTTTGTGTAAATTTGTGACTAAATGAGATTTTCTTTTTTTGCTTACCAAATTAAAGGTCAAACTTCAGGTTTTCACACTGATGGAAGAGGTAAATTTGTTTTGCATATAACAGTTTTTATTGCTATTGAATGGTAATGAAGCTTTTCCATTATTTACTGTTACTCACAAATAGAGCTCAGATTTTATCACTATACCCTAAACTAAACAAATGTCGTGCAATCGTGTCTAGATCAGACGTACAGTATTGGACAATGAAATTTAGACAGTTCAAAAGGGGCAACTACAAGTCTACATCGATTAATCATGCCTGGTTTTGGGAAATCCTTACATATTACGAGGTTGTTAAATTCTATAAACGAATAATAATAACCGCAAAATAAATACAATACTGTGTCTGCTATTGCAATTGAAAAAATAAAATTTGTTGAACACAGAATGAAATAAGTCAATCTGTTAAACTGCGAATCTCTATTTATGGAATCTGGATAGGCCAAGAAAATGTGGTGGTTTGTTCAGTCTCAGGAAAATGGTATCATTACGCGTGACAAAACCTATCTGTAAAGTATTCAATTGACTTTAAAATACTCCATTACTCCATTCAGTTATAAATATAAATATAGCAATAGTTTTAAAAATGATTTTATTTGAAAGTCGATTTGAAAGTCAATTTTTCGGTTTTATTTTAAAGAAATGCATTCAAGAAAAGTTGAATTTAGGAATAAAAAAAAGCCGTGGAAAGACAAGCCTAGGGAAAAGAAACCTGAAAAAACAGCCATTGACAAAAAAAAAGAAAAAAACAAAGAAAAAGATTTCCACAGAATGAAAGTCCATCGAAAAAGGAATAGACAGTAAAACTGCCAATGGAAGAAACATACCATGAAAATTAAAAAAAATAAAATATCGGAGATAACCGTAAGAAAATAGCCGAAGAAAAACAATCCGAGAAAAATTGTCGAAGGAAAACAATCCGAGGGAAAAAACTGAGGAAAGAAAAAGCAGAAGGAAAAAAACCAATTTTCCTAGAGTAATTTCTTACCTATAACCTAGGTTAGTTTAATATCAGTAATGCGTGGTGCAGTGACAACCCGGACTACTGCACTATGACTGAGGTTGGCACTAATGACCTAGTTGTCGATGCGCCATTAAGCCTCACCCCCCCCCCCAACCCAACCTATAAAAACAAAAAAACAAAAACACTAAACAAAATAGTTAACAGTTTCCTTCGGTGATCTTCGTGGCCTTTATTTATGCGGCTTCTTTTTTCCTTTGACTTTTTTTCAGTCTTTACTTTAGTTTAATCCACATCCGGAGTTTCATTTTCAGCAGTGTGTTGGCAGCAGTTGTGAATAGTAGGTTTTATAATGGTTATTCCCCCGCGTGAATTCCCCCCCCCCCCTCCACCCCCACCTCCGCCTCCCTAATGTGAAGCGCGTTCTGATTGAGTAGTGTTCGAGGGACCATGCCGAAAAATGAAGTTCCTGAGTTTAATTTTTTGCAGGAAGCCCCAACTCTTTTTGAATTTTTATTTTTGGTTGGTTTGAGGCAGGGATTACCCCCAGCGTCCTCCATTCGCCCACCCTCTCAGTGATTCCACCGCTGGTTCAGTCAATAATTAAAGGAAAAAAAAAACAAAGTCCAATGTTTCCGGAATTTTCATTTGCAGATTGCATTTAGTCGGTGAGTATTAGTTCCCAAAGTAAAATCATTACCACTATTTCTTACACCCACAAAGAATAAAAGCGCATTATGCCAATGTTTAAACCGCACCAAGCCTTGTCCTATCCAGACTAACTTATTAAAGCTCAGTCTGCAAGTCGGTGCTCACTTCGAACGCCCATACCCACGGGCGAGAAGTGGACTCGTCGGCCGACACTGTCTAACAGCTAAAACTGACTTAATGCCATACTTATTCGTTCTAACAGTTTATCATTATCCAACCGGCAACATGAAATATGCATGTTCGTCATTTCTGAAACCAATATCTTAAAACAATCGAACTTTCGCAGCCATTCACGCCCTGGAGGAAGTAAGCCATAAACGAGCGTAGCAGAGAAGCTAACATTTTTCTGTCTAAATTTCATTGTCCAATACTGTACGTCTAGTATGATGCACGTTTTACAGTAATTGATAAGGCCTTTATACCGGGTGGCAATGTCTAGTTCTGATTTCAAGCACAGCTAGCTACTCACGATCAACTCGTCTCTAACTGGAGAGATGGACTACAACTAACTGTGCATTTTGGTACTGTGGCTTTTACGGATATTTGTTTATTTTGCTGACATTGCCCCCCCCCCCAACCAAAATATTGTTTGCGACTAGACGTTTTATGAAGTCAGACGACTAATAGTAAATATTTATTCAGTGAGTGAACGAAGCAAACGAGGTTCCGTTTTAACTCTACATTTTGCACTCGGAAATTCGTTAAAAAAAAGAAGAAAATATTCCTGGTCATGCATTGTTGGTATAGTTTGTACTAATTCCCAACTTAAAATCACTCCTGTGATTTATAAAATAACCAAATTATATATAAAAAGCTTCAAACGAAGAAACACAATAAAGCCAATATTTTGAAACAGCCAAGAATGACAAGTGAGCAGCAGTTTTGAAGAAAAAAATTATCACGTGTTGCAGTGAGTCTGGGAATTGAACCCAGGTCTTCGATCGGGCCTGTGCTAGAATACTGTGCTAGAGGCCAGGTATCCTGATGGTTAGCACGACTGTCTCATGGGCAAGAGGTCCCTGGTTCGAGCCTGACCTCAGCCACCCCTGGCATTTTCGGAAAGTGCAGGGCCCGTGATGCCGCGTGCTCATGTCGATTGTAGCATGTAAAAAGATCATAAGAATTTCCGATAGGAAATGCGTATCAAAATTTTCCCTCTTTCCTTCTGGTGCCATATCTTCGGCTGGGAGCGTGACAAACCTCCAAGATCATCGCGTCAGCCAGACATAATTTTTTCCTCGGATGTCTCAATTTTGGCTCCATTATGGTTCTACATTTGATACTAATATACTAATATTTGATACTAATATTAACTGTCGCTCCGTTAAATCATACATCCAATCCGTTTAACATTAGGTTTAAGATGTTTAAGTGAATTGTTTCGGGGAAAGAAAATGTAAGCCATTTACTCCATTGACCCTTTCCCCACCCTGCCCATCTCCCATCCCTAAGCTCTTCGTTTGCTTTTATGTCACTGAATTTTAACTCTTGACGAATTATCAGAAGCCGTTTTGGAGCAAATAGCATTACGTGAAAAGGGAAAGCACGTTTCAACTTTGAACTAATTTCGTGCAGGTGAGGATTCTAGGGTGCTAATGTTGCAGTTAATGGCCAAAGCTGCGTTAACGGAAATGTGCAAGGAGTCATTAAAAATAATAATATTATTATTATTATTATTATTATTATTATTATTTTGTCAATAGCATTACATTTTGTCAATAGCAAGGAAAGAACTGCAGACTTTATGAAAATTCTAATAGATGCAATTATTGATACAGAAATTTGGCCTGATAATCTGAAAAAGCAAATAATAAGACCGATTTACAAAAAAAATGAAAGAAATTTGTATTGTAAATATAGACCAATTGCTCTACTTCCAATATTAAATAAAATCATTGAAAAATATTTTGCTACCTGTATTTATAAATTTTTAAATAAATTTCAACTTTTAAATAAATCCCAATATGGATTTAGACAAGGTTTAGGAACCATAAATGGACTCAGTTTTATTAATAATAAAATATTAAATGCATTAAACAGCAGTAAACACATTGGCCTAATCGCTATTGACCTAAAAAAGGCGTTTGATACAATAGATAATAAAATCCTTTACAATAAACTCTATAACATAGGTATTCGTGGGAAAATGCTTCATATTTTGGCAAGCTATATGAATAATAGGCAAAGCTGTGTAAAAATTGCGAACTCAGAAAGTGAATGGTCTAATGTACAATTTGGTGTACCACAAGGTTCAATCCTTGGCCCCCTACTATTTATTATATATATTAATGACATAATAGAGGAAAAACATGGATGTCATATCATTTTATATGCTGATGATATCCTTATGGTATCAATCAATAATAAACAAGACACTATGGTTAAACATCTACAAACAGGATTTAACTCTATAAATCAATACCTTAATAACAATGAACTTTATATCAACAATGATAAGACAAACTTTATGCATATAGCTACTTCACATACTGAGAAAAAAATGTGCAGTATTCGCTCACATAATGAAAACTGCATGGAAAATATTACATGCTATAATTGTCCAAGAATTAAACAGGTATCTTCATTACGCTATCTTGGACTTGAAATTGATGAAAATTGAAAATTTTATACACATATAGAAATTCTAAAAAAAAAAGTTAGGAAAATAATACCACTATTATACATGGCTAACAACTCTTTCGGAGTTGAAGTAAAAAAAACTCTTTATGAGTCTTGGATACTTTCACAAGTGAGGTATGCATGCACAATATATGGGTCAACTACCGAAAACTACATTGAAAGACTTCAAAAAACAATGAACAAGGCAACTAAAGTATTATTTGGTACTAAATTTAAAATGTCAACAATAGAAATATTGAAGAAATATAATCTACTTAATTTTAAAATCCTTTATAAAATGACAATAATAGCGAACAATTATTTTGATAACACATATCAAATTAAAACTACAAGACATTTAAGGAACCACTCTTCGTGGCTCCAAGTACCATCTTGGAGAAACTCATATGGAAAAAGATGTCATGAATTTATTATACCAACCATACTAAATGAAATACCATTTGAAATTAGAAAGACCATAACTAGATTTAATATAAAAAATAAAATTAAGAAATGGCTATTATTGAACACTTACTGATTGAAATACAATTAGGGAAATTTCTAATTTGTTTTAGGCCCATGTGAAATCCATTGTAGTCAGTGTATAGAAATGCTTTGTATGTAATGAATGAAAATGTTAAATACTGTATATAAGACCTTACATTAATAATTTAAGTATTGGATATATATGAAGATTGATGCTCAGTGCACATACAAGCTTTATCAGCTTCGTGCATGCACGTAATGTGTATATACTGAATAAACTATTATTATTATTATTATTATTATTATTATTATTATTAGAAATTGATAAAAATTGGAAATTTTGTGACTATGTTGATAATTTAATTAAGAAGGTTAGACAACTACTGCCTACTTTGTACAAGATAAAAGAAAATTAAACATTCATAACAAAAAGACTTATTTACGAAACATGTATTTTGTCTCATGTAAGAAACGCATGCACTATTTATGCTTCCACTTCATTTGGTATTATTAATCGATTGCAAAAAATACTTAACAAAGCCGCTAAAGTAATTTTCAATGATTGCAAAAAAAAGAAGAACACGAAAGACATCTTCACTGAACATAAATTAATGACGTTAAATTATCTTTACACTTATGCAATTATTACAAATAACTACCTTAGCTCTGATTGGAAAATTCTTGTAACTCGAAGCGTAAGAAATAACAATAATTTTCTATATTTAGAAAGTCTTATGAAAAAAGAGGAATTACACAGTTCCGAATACATTCAATAAACTACCAGTGAAACTTAGGAACTTAAATAATTTGTGTAAAATGAAAAAAGAAATCAAAGAATGGCTGTTTAACCGTAATATGTAAAAGAATTTACCAAATAATTATTTGCCATAATACATATGATTCGTTAATAAATTTTATGATACTTTGTTCATTTAAAAAAAAATAACTATCACTTTTTTACCCAACTATTTTGCATTTCTAATGGTTTAACTTGAATTTTAGACTTCGTCTTTGAAATTGTGTGCTGTACGTGTAATTACAAAATGCTGTAATTATTTTAAGTTGTAAAGTTGACAAAAGTGGTACATGTAAACTGTTTTGTCATGTTTAACTGAACATATAACTTTTTTATTTTTTATTTATTTTTTTTTAATACTGTATATAATACTGTAAATGATTATTATTTGTATATATTGCTGGAAACAATTTTACTTGTTAAAACTGCACATACAGCCTCTCTAGACTCGTGCAACCATCATGATGTAATAAATAAATTATTATTATTATTATTATTATTATTATTATTATTATTATTATTTAATAATAAGCTTTTGATACTTTTGATAAAAAAATTTTATTACAAAAGTGCTATAATTTAGGATTAAGAGGAAAAATACACAATATTATAAACAGCTACTTATATGATAGAAAGACAATTGTACAAGTAAAAGAAAAAGATAGTTTTCCAATAGTAAGTAAATATGGAGTACCGCAAGGATCTGTACTAGGACCCCTTTTGTATTTAATTTATACAAATGACATTGTAGAAATAATAGAAAAAACTAATATTTTCATGTTCGCTGATGATACAGCTCTAGTATCTATAAATAGGGACTATAATGAAATGCTAAATAATTTACAACACGACTTTAACATAATAAATGATTATTACATTGCAAATGAATTGTTTATAAGTAAAGAAAAGACATTACAAATGGATATTACAGTACCAAAAATGAAAATAAAAAATAATACATGGATAATAAAACATTATGGAAATTGTAAAAATTTGAATTATAAAAATCAAACTTATCCCTGTAGTGATAAATGCTTTAAATTGGAAAAAAAACAAACAATGAAATACTTAGGAATTGAAATTGACAAAAATTGGACGTTTAAAATGCATATAAAAGGAATGGTAATTAAACTAAGGAAACTATGTTCCAAAATTTATAGATTAAGAGAAATACTAGATAAAAAACAGAAAAAAATTATTTTTGATGCATGGGTCGTAAGTGTAATTAGGTATGGCATTGAGATTTATGGACAGACATCAGAGTACCTACTTGAAAGATTACAAAAAGTTCAAAATAAATTAATTAAGATTTTGTTTGGGGATAAATATAAAAAAATAAAAACGGAAATACTCGTTAAAGAAAATAAAATTATGAAAATAAGGCAAATAAAAAATTTAGTTATATTAACAAAGTATTACCTTGACAATAAATTTAAGGTAAAAATATATCAATCGGGTGAAACAAGATCTATAAAGAATACTTATAAATTACCGGCTTGGAAAAATAGTTATGGTAAAAGAAGACGAGAGTATTTTATTCCTAATATATTCAATGAAATTCCAAAATATTTATTACATTGCTTGAATAAAGAGCTGTTTAAGAAGAGCATAATGGAGCTCATCTTTCTTAATGAAAAATAAAAAATATAAATTTAAGAATATACAATTAAATGGATAAAACATAGACTTATAAACCATGAAAATAAATTGTATAAATTGTTTGCTAATGTATTGAATTACGATAATGTAAAAAAAAAGGCGTTTATGTTACTAATTTGCAATCTTCGCATGTATAGTTAATGTATGGTGACGTAATTAATGTTTGTATTGTTTCAAAATTATTGTTTATGAATCTCGCACAAACTGTATTATTACAGTTTCGAGGGTTACGTTTTTGTAACTGTTTGGAAATAAAATTATTATTATAATTATTATTATTATTTGGTATGATGACTTCTTTTTTTTTGGTATGATGGCTTTTTTTTGTTTTTTTATTTGGTATGATGGCTTAACACGACGTGGCCTTGATTTTAAGAATTAACGCTGTTAGTAGGGATTCTTAAAGGTGTTTACAAGTTTATTATCGATTCTGAGCAACAATATTTTGCTTCAAATTCAACTTCAATGCGTTTCATTCAAAAAGGATTTGCATGGAGCAGCTCAAAAACATTGTTTTATTGAAAGTACAGTCACAGTCATAAAAAACTCTCTTGTACGGAAAATCGTTGCAACAATGATTCTAAAGATTTATCATTGCGATGTTCGGTTAATCAGATTCGCATTCGATACCGGTTTTGTTGTTCTACTGTAAAGTAATATTGGTCTATAGCATCTACTCTAGAATTTATGGTAAAAATAAACTAATAAGTAAATTCAATTTTATTGTTAACTTTAGCCTAATTTAGAACTATAAAAACAGTTCATAACTGCTTCAAACTTTTAATTTGTGCTATTTTTAAATTCCTTTGGAAAACTCAGTAAGAATTCGAGGTTTATCCATATTTATTATAGGTAGCAATGTAGTCATAAAATACAGTAAAACAATTTGCCGTTTGCATGTTAACTGACGATCCCTTTTTCGGCTGACATGCACCTGAGAAGTAATTACCCGTAAGTGTAAAATTGTAATTTGAATCACACTTTTGATTTGTTTTAATCTTCTTCATTCATTCAGTAAAAAGATCTCAGTTGGTTTACCAGACGACTTTAATTACTTAACTAATACTAGAGGAAGCCCGTCCAATGCACGGGGCCAGTCATGAATTAAGTTTACGGACACATTTCCCGGGACATTTTTCCGGCACTCTTCCCGACGACTTGTCAGATTGATCGACCACTCATGCCTGCCTCCTATTTGCATGCAGGTAGAATGGGAGAGCGCGAGGAGGGGAGAAGTGATTGTTCGGCCCGTCGACTTGTCAGATTGAACCTTTATTGAGTTGATTGACCACTCATGCCTGCCTCCTGTTTCCATGCGGGTAGAGTGGGAGAGCGCATTTTCAATGCGGGAGTGAGGAGGGGAGAAGTGGTTTTCCTTTTAGCTTTCCCTTTTCCCTTTAGCCTTCCTTTTAGCCGGCCTCAGGATTATAATGTAGATTTCTTTCTTAGCATTTTATTGCTGAAAAAGTTTTCTTGTGCAATAACAGTGATTCTTTAACAATGTTTGCGGTAGGTCAGGTTGGCTAATGATTAGCAGGATTTTTCAAATGACGGAGGTCACATGCTATCATACAGCATCAGCCCACCAATGAGCATTGGGGAAGAGAAGGATCCCGGAAATATGGTCATGTTCATGTCGATTAAGGCATGTAAAATATCCTAGGTATATCCTAGCAAAATTCTTCCTTGGCGTCCCGATATAACCTTAGCAACTGAAAACCTTAGCAACCGAACGAATGACTTTTTAACGTGTGAATACTGTTTAATACATCTTAGTTTTATTTTTCACATGATCATAAATTTAATTGTATTTCTAATGTGAATTGCGATACAAAAATCTGGTGCTAGGTATGTGAAAAACAGTAATGATATTTTATAAATGGGAATTTGCTTGTATTGCGAGTATCGTAACTGTTATCGTATGTCTACTTACTGACAAGGTCAAATGCTTACATATGCATAAATTCAACCAGCCGTATCGTTCGCTTCGCTCACTCTATTGGCGTTAATCCACGCTCCGTATAGTTTAGTTGATTTCTTTTTAATTAATTTGTTTGATCGAATTTTGACGGATTTCAGAGCAGTTCTTCACGTATTTGATGGTCAAAAAAATCAACTTGCAGCAATGAAAATAGGCCTATCCGAAGAGTAATTTAATTACCTTTCATTAGCGCTACTCTCATCTTTGAGGGTACCTAAGTTCAAGAAGAGTAGAGATGCACGCACAAATGGCATATGTCACTATAGTGATGTATAGAAATTATGTCATTCGTTATGATTAATGTGAAGGGTTTCTAATCTCGGTGTTGATGCTTACTGTAACCCCTGCCCACCCCACCCCCACCCCCAGCACAACATTTTATTCGTCACTTCGAGTAGAAATGTTTGCTTGTTCATTCTGCTTGTTCATTCCTTCATATAATTCAGTACATTTAGAACCAAGAATTTTAGGACCAATTGCATCCAAGGCTTTAAGTCTGCTGGTCGTCAACCATCAATACTTTTTTATGTTTACCAAATAGTGAGCTTAATATTCTCTCTCATATTGTTTTTTTTTTAATATTTTTCACAGGGGTTTGATAATTTTAATCAGATTTTTTCTTAACAAATAGATTGGGGCTCTTTGTCCCCTGTTTAAAGTGAAGTTAAAAAAATAGTTTTTAAAAGCTGTAGTGATAAGAAGTTCTTAAACGATACCAGTCCTTTTGGTGTCAGCCTTTGAAATAATAGCCGGTAAAGCAATGGCACTAGACGGAATGGCTACTACTACACAACGTGTGACTTCAGATGCTTTTTCGTGTGTAGGTATCGTAGTTGCCTGTCTTTACAGCCAATATGAGCTAGCATAACGTGCTTAATTTGTTGTCAAAATTTGAACGTCCAATGAAAGTATATTAAGTGTTCTCAAAAGCATGCAAATGCTCTTTTTTATGTGACATTATTACGCTGCTCTTTGCGCAAAGATTGTCAGGAAGGCAGCAACCGGCATAGGCCTACCACACATAGTTCGCTGCGAAACTGATTATGAAGTTAACATGGATGCACGGAAAAAAAACGCTGGACGTGAGACATACTTTGCAAACACTTGTAAAACTCTGAGTCAGTCCAACTCCGTTCAGTCTCTCTGCAGATTCTGTTTTTATAGTTGTCCAAGATGTCAAATATTTTCCCATGTATACCACATTTTTTAATTTAATTTTTAAGAATACTTCCATCCAAGGAATCAAAAGCTTTTTGAGGATCAACAAAAATACCCCCTTCATACTTCCCTGCTTCTAATGCTGACGCAATCTGTTTATTTACTTCTTTTAAGGCTTCATTTGTGCCCCTTTTTTTTACTGAAAACCGAATTGTTGTGTACATATTATTTTATTTTTTGTTAAAAATTCGTTAAGATGAGTAAAAAAAAAATTTCAATGATTTTTCCAATAATAGGTAATAACGCAATAGGCCTGTAATTATCCATGTTGTTTTTTGTCCTTTTTTAAAAAAAATTGGTCGCAGAGTCTGAACGTTTAACTTTTCTGGCCATTTTCCAGTATCTATGTTGCAATTTATTAGCCGCATAATGAAATTTACAGTGTTATCATAGAATTTTAAAAATCATTTACAACAAAACCGTCATACCCGGCAGACTCTTTTTTGGTTCCTGTATATTTTTTTCAATTTCATTTACTTTAGGCTTTTAATTTGAAAATCTGTTTTATGATAGTTTTGGCTTTGCTTCTCTAATTTAGCGCCGTTTCTTTTATATTTTAATTTCAGTTGGTCAGCTTGATACACAAAATGTTTATTCAGGTCGTTTCTCTGATGATTTAGCTCCAAGTTTTCTGTTTTGAAGTTTTCTTTTAATCACTCAGTCCACACGTTTCCATTTTTATCCTATCAACACATATAATGTGTCGAAAATAATTTTTGCGTATTGTATTGGATGTCTTTTTGAAGTTTTAATTTTGTTCCACTCTGGGATACCCTATACTATACGACGTGAGGAATAATTTAGCTGGAAAAATCCAAGGAGAAAACCCAGGATCTTTGACATGCCACAATCATCATGAACACGGTACGTCACAGGGCCCACAGCCAGTGCCCGTAAGTAAAGCAATGACATAATGAGTTTCTGACAATGAGGTCTGACAGTGACACTTGGTGGGCGGGTCATTAACGTGGGTCCTTCATCTATCTAAAATCAATATTGGTATAAGAGAAGAGGCAAAGTTTCCAAGAAGGTTGATCTTTGAAAGTAGATATATCATTCCACCAGGAAAAGGCCAGCAAGGTTAGCAGTATTCACCACAAAACTTGGTGCATTGCCCGCTTCTTTAATTCTTTTGAAGAAGGAGTTATTACTGTCATCTGCAAATATTACGGATTGCATAAATGTCATTTTCGAAGCCATAGGATTGTACAGTTCTAAGTTCAAAATGTTTTTACATTCTAGAAATTAAAGAAGAGGACAATGCGTCAAGTTTGGTGGTTAATGGGGTTAATCTCAGCAACCTTTACCTGGTTGAATGATCCTGCTACTTTTCAAGGCTGACCCATTGTGGAAACTTGGCAGCTTTTCTTATGCCACTTTTGGCTTTGTGTTGATATCACAACTTTTCATAAGACTTGGATCACAAGAAACAGACGCATGCTTTCATTTATACTTTTCTTTGAGAATGTTGATTCTGCGTGGAATGGGAGCCCTTACCTACAGACAACGTTTTTAAGCCCTCGGTCTTGAAACATTGGAGGATCAATGCGTCAAAACTAACTTTGAATGTTGTGACAGACTCATTAGGGGTATTACTCACTGTGGCCCAGATTCCCCTTTTCCTATTCTTAAAGAAGGCTTGCCGCTGCGTAGACACGCTCTCCAACTGAACTGGGACACACCAAAATGAAACTGTGGACCCAAATTTTTTTCTAAGGTTTGGCAAGGTATTTATAATATAATAGAATATAATATAATATAATATAATATAATATAATATAATATAATATAATATAATATAACAAGTTTGTTGGATACTAACAATTGTTTTGGAAAGGACCACGTAGTCCACTAACAACCAACCCACATTAAAATACGGTGATAAGAGTTTACACGCGGAATGGTGCCGAATTGGAAGGAGAAAGAAAGAAAAAAAAACACCCATTAAAATCTTTGCAAAAGTTTTGAAAGGTTACAGTTCCGCAGGGAACGCTTAAAGATTTCAAGGTTTTGAGCACACACAACCTGATGCGGAAGACTGTTCCAGTTCAGGGATTTATATTATAACCCGGTTTGCAAAGAAAAACTTGCGACAGTTTCTATTTGAACCGTTTTTGGCAAGTTTCAAAGAGTGGCCGCGAGTTCTTTCCCCTGATCGTGTCTCGAAGAAAAAGGAATAGTCGAAATCCACGAGGCCGTGCAATAAAGAGAACGTCAGAGAAAGGTCGGCATATAACCGTCGTAATTCAGCGGACTCGAGATTTAAGAGACGAAGTCGCTCCATGTAAGTTTTATTTCGGAGACCATTAAGATTTTTTGTGAAAAAAAGCGGGACTGATTCCAGGGCCTCAATGTCACCCAATAAGTGGGGGACCAGACAGGGCATGCGTACTCCGACAATGACCTTACATAAACTTTGAAGGCCCAAACAAGGGTCTTTGTGTCACCCGAAGTAAAAACTTTTTTTACGATAGGAGCCCTCTGACGGGCCTGTTTTATGACATGTTTACAGTGTGTTCCTGATTTTAAGTCAGATGATAGCCAGATCCCTAAGTCCTTTATGAGTTTGGTCTTTGGTAGTGTCTGGCCAACCAGTAGGGCGTATTCATGGCAGGGATTTGAGCGTCCGATGTGGAATACACAGCATTTGGAGAGGCAAATCGGTAACTACCAGGAACCTGCCCAACAAAACAGCTCACAACCAGCATTTCTGAGCTCAGTTGAATCCGAGATGTCGATGACCGGATTTGCGACTTTGACATCATTGGCAAATTTTTTTTAGGTCTACTGAATTACTAGTAGTGGTGAGAGCGTTTATAAAGATGATAAATAAAATTGGTCCTAAGACCGACCCTTGGGGTACACCGCTGTCAACAATAGTCACTGCAGATTAGTCGTCATCCACCAAACTTGTTGGGTACGTTTACAAACAAACTCAGTGATCCAAGTTAATAGGTTTCCTTAGAAACCATAATATTTTAGTTTGGCGACAAGCTTACTGTGTACCACAGATTCAAAAGCCTTTGCGAAATCAATATAGATTACGTCAACAGGAATGCAATTGTCAACATAACTGGTCCACTGTTCAAGGGCTGCGAGTAATTGCGGGAGTGGAAGAAACAGAGTGGAAGAAACAGATTTGGAAGAAACAGATCTGAAGTTGTTACGGCACTGTTCTTTCGTTTTTTTAACAGACAGCTTCGCACCCTGCCATTAAAAAAAGTTGTAGACCTTTATTTTTAGTCATTGTATTTTTGTGTTTTCTAGTGTGTTTATTATTTTTTGAGTGTATTTCTGTAATTGAAGTGCTGCTTGTTAAAATAGTGTTGCATCCACCATAATAAAATTTCTTTATTATTACTATTGTTATTATTAAGTGGCAGAAAAAATATATAATTGGCTAAGCATACCTCCTTGTAGGAATTCGTATTGTAGAAAAGGTATGAATTATGTCATAATAATTGTTTTTAATAAATTGCCTAACCATTTAAGGAAATTGGAGACTTTTTAATTAAATATTTTTATTTCTTTTTTAAATTGTGGGAAAATTGTGGAAATTATACTAAACTTATTATATAAAATTGTAAGGACTTGTTTTTTAACGTGGCTTGTTTGCATTTCATAGTAGATCATTCTGTTAACTTTCTTTATTATCATTTACCTTATCCATTGTATTCATCTTTATTTAATTTCCATCACATATTATAACACGAACGAATATTTGTACATATTCTACAGGCACATACAAATTCTTAGGAATTTCGTGTATCCTCTTGTAATAAACTTATTATTAATAAATGGAAAAGTAATTAATTTATATACAATTTTTTTAATGATGAAGAAGATATATATAAGTATAGGAGTTTTCAGGTCATAAGTACCTTAATTATTGTATATCTTGTTCTGTATCTTCATTTATAACAAATTTGTTTTGTTGCACAGTGAAACAACATGCCCGACCCGGTGAAATGGTGACACCTCAACTCTCCTACTTGCCCTAAAAGTTTAGTGTAGTAATCATAGTACGTAGAGAGAAGCAACGTTTGTCATCAGTTGTCATTCATCACCAAACGGTGGTCAAATGACATTCTCTTCGAAAGATCCTAATTATTCCAAGTGTATTAAGTCAGAGTTCATGCTAATGGATGCTATGGTACAAGTAGTTCTAGTTACTTTATGTTGTTTTCTTATGAACAGCATTCTATACTATTTTACAGTAAAAAAATTCCACATGTTAGTTGCTTGGTTTTGCAACACCTTACACAAGACGTACAATTCAACCTTTTTTCCATTAAAGATTTGTTGGAAACGCTCGTTGGGAACCTACCCCATCAAATGGGGAGGAAGTGGGCGTGACGTGGAGTGCTTTCTTCAGCTACTCCACGCACAATTAATTAATCAAGATGTTTGTTCCCTCTTTCTAACTGCGAGAAACAGAAATGAGGAGGATGGGTCTGATACAACCTTTATGATTCATGTAGTCCAATTTTTATGCACGAGGCGTCGTACTGAACTTAATGTATTTTTTCTAACTTGTATGTACAGATGTTTTATAAAAGATATTTTTACCCTGTGGAAATATATACTTATTTAAGAAATATCTATCCATTTTCTCTCTTGAAAATCTCTAGGAAATATTGTTTTCTCAGTACGAAATCTCTAGGAAATATAGTTATCTATTTTACAACATGACTCTGGTTCAATCTTGGTGCACCGATAAATTATTGGTGTGAGTAATTTGTGCATGCTTCCGAAACTCATCTTGTGTGTGCAAATTTAAATTATTGGGAATATGTTTGTTCCAGTCATCTCTTACTAGACAATCTAGATATAAATTAATCTAGACAGTCGACCTTTTAACTTAATAGCGTAAACATGGACAGAATGTGCCATGTTAAATATTAAAAAAAATAATTTCTTGGATCATTAGTGATCAGAAGCAAACTAATCATAGTACGTCTCGTGTTCAGAAAATGGATACGTGGGAGATGCCGGCAACACAAAATCGTCATCGTGACATAATAACACATCATATTGCAAGCCAAATTAGACTGCATCACTTCACAAGAAAGCAGCTAACGTCATCCAGTCGTTCGTTGCTGAGATAATTGATTTTTCGTCATGATGACAAATTTGTTTCACCGTCATCTCGTTGTGTCTCTAGTTCCCGAGCACAAGGATAGTTAAACCAGTTAAATTTTGAACTTTATTGAACGGTTTAGTAGGACACAGAAGCATAATAAAGGAGGTGGAACCCGGGATTCGACAAAGGAAACCTCCGATTATAGCAGTGGCCGGAACAGACCAGCATACAACCCATAACCACAGGACATTGATTATCTCTCCACTAATCTTGGTGGCACTGACCGACAGAGACTTCACCAGAGTGACCAACCAGATCATCTCTTTCCGGCCAACATGACCAACGAATTCGCTGAATTTGGTAATTATTTCAAACCCAAAACTGTAGAACCATATTTTATCTCCAGAACCAACTTTTTCAACACTAAAAACTCTATATTTTCTAGAGTAAAAAGTGTGTTTCCTGAAAAGACAATCATATTTTTTGTATAGAAACTTACATTTCCTAGAAAGAAAATGATAATTGTTTCAGAGGAAAATTCAGTTTCCTAGAGCGAAAAATGTAAAAATGTAAAAATCAGTAAAAATATGTTTCCTATGAAAATCTACATATACATGTTAAAAGTTGCATTAAGCCTCAAATTGCGCCTCATTAAGACTTAACTATTGACAGAAATTGGATTTGTACAGATGGAAGGTTTACAGTAAGCCTTGTTTATTAACTCCTTAATATTACGTAAATCACATTGAAATGTCTTCAAATAAACCTACAAATGTGCTGCTTAATCGTGGAGTTGGGTGCTTACCATTCCGAATTTTTTATTATTATATTACTATAGTATATTGCTTAACGACTGAAAAATAAATTTTCCACTTCATGACAGTAGTAAGTAAGAATAACCCAATGTAATTTTTTTAACCCAAATAGAACGTAATTGTTGAATTGTTGAAGTGCTACTTACCAAAAGCAGGGTTCTGTGAAGATGGTTGTGTTGAAGTGTTCTGTCAAGCAGCAGAGAGTGGTGATTACAACGCAGACTGGTCGGATATTTATACTCTACGACAAGGAAACCAAGCCGTATTTCCACGTGCCGTGGTACAATAGCATTGCAATAATTTTTGACAGCAATAATAAAGTGCTCAATAAGAAGTCATAAATTTATCTCCTAGTTTGTTACGGTAATGTAGAAGGCTACAGATGAAAGAAAGTTTTACTGATCTGTTTACTATACGCTCTCTACCATAAACTACAAATTTGTAAAGAAATATTGTATTGACACAACACTGTGGAGTAGGAATGAAAAGAACTTTACGTGTTTGCAGCTGTATCAGGTGGAACAAAGCCTTTCTATGACTGAACTATTCTATTACGACGTATTGTATATTTTTTTAGATAAAAAAACATTTGCTCTGCCCGTGCAGTGTTAAAACAGTTTTCTACATCTTGCAAAGTTTTACTACAGACAGAGTATTTATCACTTGTGACAAATCACAGATATGTCGTCCAATCATCATTGTTTATCTCTGTTCCTGAAAATGGCTGATCGGGCATTATCAAGTATTTTCATTTTTGATTCTGTAATTTTAATTTGGCTTTAACTCTCACTCCAACATCAGTAAAGAGGGTGGCAATTTTCGTAGAGTAACCAACAAAGTATATGCAATATACACAGGTTACACTGTCATTAGAGTGAAGCCACCCATGTGCCCATCATGGCTGTTTATGTACTGAGGGGCGTACGAATCACCAGGAAAATATTAGTTAATCGGTACGAATGATACACAAGAATTAATGGTGTAATCATACACTAGAAATGCCGTAAAGAGGTAAACCACCGCTATCCACTTGCACTTCATTCGATTATCATGATTCGGAATAAAACTGGTGAACCTATCCATCAACATTTTAAATAAGAGAAGCAAGGAGTAGGCAATTCAATAAAAATTCTAGGTGGACTACTTCATACCCTTGCCGAACATATTTTATAAAACTTGTTTAAATTTTCTCATCACAATCGGATGCTTCCTCAGAAACCTAAAATACAATAAACCTACATAAAAACACTGCCCTCACATCAAAAATACTTTAAAATAAAAAAAAATTCTTACCACATAAAAGTATATCGGCTTCACGCCCAGTCAGAACGAACGAAGATGCAAAGGATCATGAGATCCATTTTTTTGCATTAAAACATTTTTCCTATACAACCCAGCCCACTGCTCCATAAGGAGATATTTTTTCGTTTAATTTAAAGCCCCATTCTAATTTAATGTAGTTGTTCTAGCCTCAAGTTTTAGCCGAATATGCCAGCTGGCCATATGCATAGTGTGTGATGAATTTAGTACAGCAACACAATTCAAACTTGAAATTAGTTGGAATGATTGAGTGAGGTTGATACTTGATGTCTGTAGATAGCTGTTTGTATTGGTGCAGGTATATGGGATGGTAAGGTGGCTTGAATACAAGGTGAATTATGGTTATGGGCTCACAAATTCAATATAAACGGACACGATTGTAATGCAGACTAGCCGAGTCGCTCGCTGACGCTCGCTCATTCGGCCGTGTCCCGCTTCGCTCGAGGATATTTCTTGTTGCAACACTTATGCGCAGACGGACAGTTCCACACCAAAAACAAATAGTCAAATGATCAAGCAAATGATCAGTGTAGTATGCGATTTCATACGGTTTCAGTTCACAAACAAACGTTAATTGCGTCTACTCTTTCTTTTCTCTTTGTTTATACTCATTCGCCACATTTAATAAGATTCACCAGATTCATTTTAAGTAATGAACAAATATTTAGCCTACTACCTACTAACTGTATTTAGGAAAAAGTGCTGTTTCTGATGACAAACGCTGATTTCGTTCGCTTCGCTCACTCAATTAGCCCAAACATTTCCTCAGAAACGTGACTGAATAAATGTAACCACCAAGAACCACACATCATTTGTAATTTGTGCTAGTGCTACACTTTACAAGGGTTTTCTTGTTTCACTTATTTTAAAGCAAGTCAGGCCTACACGCAGCACGAAATCATACCCAGAAGTTATGCGTTTTACCACAATTATGCTAGACTGCTGAGTAAAGCACCAGGTTAGGGCATATTGATCGATTGTCGACGTTTTATAATTACAAACATAGAAAAATTTCTGACACCCTGTTCTGTTAGCAATATAGTTTGTTAAGTAGGCCTAATTTAGCAGTTAATCTTTTCGTATCTTTACTTAATTTCTTTTAAATTTACGGCCAAATTGGCAGTTTGAATTTGAAATATAAAATGCAACTCCAACAGTGAGCTGCACGTGCCTCATTCTTGAAATTCAACTATTCGGACTGCCAGCCGTTCTCACGCTGACAACAATACTGGCCCACGCGACGCTTACATGGCTCAACAATTATGGACCGCCCTCTCAGCAGGAACATTTTACATTCCGAAGCTAACAATCAAATTCGAAAAATTCGTTTCAACAATGGTCCTAAGGAGGTTTTTCGCTTTTTTCGAGGAGAAAACTTTTACCTAGAACTACTAAAATACGTCTAAACGATATCCGGAGTAATTTCCTGTCTTTCGAGACCTTTCGCACATTTCTAGCCTTCCTAATTCCGGAGGAGAAGACGTACATATAAACCGACAAACCAATGATGAAGACTAGCGGAGTCGCTCGCTTCGCTCGCTCATTCCGCCGCGTCTCGCTGCGCTCGAGGAGATTTCTTGTTGAAACTTGTATGGTGCTGACGAACACTCCTAGCAAAAATTATGAAACAAATGTTCAAGGAAGTGATCCGAATAATGTGCGCGTTTTTCTTAGTGCATAATACAAGTGGTAAACAAAACTAAAAATGGTCGAATAATGTCATTCCAGAATTGTAATGTTAGCATTCTGTATCCATACCTGTTACACTTTTGTGCTGGGGCCACTGATCTTTTATCCAACGTAGAAAGTCGGTCACTTTCACTATGAATAAATATTTAGCCTATATTACTTACTAAACGTATTTAGAAAAAAGTGCTGTTTCCGATGACGAACGCTGATTTCGTTCGCTTCACTCACTCAATCAGCGCAACCTCAGAAACGTGACCACCACAGCCGACCACCATGAACCACACATCAACAGAACACGCCACGGTTTTTAGTTTAAACAAAACTAAAAATGGTCAAATAATGTCATCCCAGAGTTCTAATGTTATCATTCAGTATCTATACCTGTTGAACTTTTGGGCTGGGGCCAGTTACCTTTTATCCTATGTAGAAAGTCGGTCATTCTCAATAAGTATAAATATTTAGCCTATATTACTTACTAAATGTATTTAGGAAAAAGTGCTGTTTCCGATGACGAATACTGATTTCGTTCGCTTCGCTCACTCAATCAGCGCAAACATTACCTCAGAATCGTGACTGGAATCAATATAACCACTAAGAACCACACATCACTAGAAATTGTTGGTAGCACTACGCTTTACATGGGTTTTCTTGTTTCACTTATTTTAAGAATTTTTTTCTTTACGTCCTTCTCAGTGCAGCTTTGTCCGCAACGTCTTATCACTTCTCTTTCTGATGAACCCCCACTTGGCGAAACAATTGCAGAACGTTAAGTGACAACGCCAAGGTTTAAATGCAAATTAGGCATACACAAGACAATAACTCTTATCCAAACCTGCTCGTATTTTAACACAAATAAGGAATGAACCGGCTAACCGATTTTACGTGAACACTAATGCACGAATATTGCTCTTTGAAATGATACAGATGCAGACGTAATAATATTCTTGGCACTCTTTACTGGTGTGAATATATTTTTTACACGTAATTTAGTATTTAGCATTTAATTTTTTTCTGTCTTTGTGTTACTGCTAAACAATTATACTCTTGTCTTGGATTTGTCAGTATATAAAATTTCAATGAATAACTCCCAAGTTTAAAACGGGTAATAAAATAATACTGCGAAAAGCTACGCGTCATTACTGCTTGTTACTGAGAACAACAACAATTTAGTAACTCGCTCCTCATTGGTCCGTTGACGCCAGACTATTGGTGACGGACGTTCCAGATAATTTCGAAAAAAAATTGGCAACAATCATGACGTCATGTATTGTTGAGGCATTGTTGGGTGATTGTTGCCGATTGTTGCAAATGGTCATTTTTCGTTAAATTCGGTCATTTAGGACCCAGCTCGGTCTTTGAAAATACGCCTACACAACGAACGGGTTAATTTGCTTTCTTTTGACAAACTTCTCATATTTGTAGCCATCTACTTTCAGAGGAGAAGATGATCATCCCCAATCAACCAACCAACCAAGCACCCAAGCATAAACCGCATCTTTTTAATGAGGAGAGATGACTTTCACCCAAGATTCTGGGTCTGTTACCAATACAGTTGGTACCATAGCACACCCAATGCTGATTCAGAATTATATTTTTCTTGATATAGGTGTTTTTTTTCCAACTGTAGATTCCATAACAAATTGTTAAGGTCTATTTCTGGTTATATTTTAGTTTTTGCTAAATAATTCAAAAACTATTTGAGCTACTGACTGTTCAGTAGAACCAATGGACAGCTCTCGAATGGTGTATTTAAACTTCAAATACGGTCAAAATTTGAGCGAGTTATGGATTTGGCCGTGTATGTAAGACAAAAATAAGACAAATATAAGATAAAATAAGTGCACTTTAAAGCGCGCTAGCAAGTCAAGTGGTTAATCCAGAAAGTGCCCGCAATCCAGGCAGTGACGGCCCATATAAGGCTCTCTTTGTTCTTCGACTGAACATAAACACTATGCTGGCCATTTCTTTTGGCCACCGGTGCCTTGTTTCTCTAAAATACACACTTTTGCCTTTACTAGTTTTACAAAGAATGGCATACACAAGATTTCAGAAACCATTTCGGACGTTAAGAGTATAGTCTCTCAATGTAGGGTAGAGTCAAACATAGTTCTCCCCTCCCCCAACTTCCTCATCCAATCTACTCGAATATGTCTGTTTAACAGCACTCAGTAGTTTAGATACAACTGTGATACTGGTTTTGGGAAGGATTTTCTTAGAGGGTTCAAATACAGTGGGGTGAAAAGGAAGAACAGTTCAAGCAAAATACTTAGTCCCAGAAACTGGGCGGGATGGTTTAGAGCAGGTTGCCCTCTCAACAAGTATTTTCCATATTTGGTTTAAACAATTTACTTAATCGAGCTTCAAGGTATCCATTGTTAAAGTATTTAACCAGTATTTGAGCACATTCCTGCTGTTCATCCATCAGTACGTACAATGGGCTAAGCTGTTTTTGCACTCTCCTTTACGAACAATCAACAGTACAGATCTAGGGTTTGCTGAGTGAAAGGGGAGGGTTGTTGTAGTATAGCTGGGCTTGATATAATTCACCGTGGCACATCTTCCACTTTGTCCCCTAAACACGAAAATGTCTATTATGAAGGGGAGCCCTCCGATTCCAAAGTCACTAGCCAGTGGCAAGAGTTCGAGGGTTTAGAGTCTTACTAGTGGGTCTTCCTTACAGACTGTAAACTACACAAATGTGTTATACTTGTTAAGGGACACCAAAATAATCAAGTCATATTACAATCAGTATGAAAAGCAAAATTGTCATTCAAATACCGTGACCAGTATAGTGTATTATTCATAACATGGTCATTAACCATGCAATTTATCTAGTGCAAAACTAGGTAGCACAAGACATCACTGACAGAAGATCGTACAGGAATCCATTGAACTACAGCACGTTGGCATCAGAGCTAAGCACAATACAGGTATGGTACCTTGGAAAATCAGTTGGATGCATTTTACGAAAAGTTCAGAGGTCACCTCCCCCCACACCCAAGCTTTGCATCATTATCCATAGCTTCCAAGAGGCGGAACAGTACATCCAAGGTGAGGTGTTGGTTAATGGAAGGGAAGAGAGCCTTCACGTCAAAAGATACGACACCTCCCCACCAATGATTTTAATGGTTTCAAGCTTACACTTCTCCTCACAGCTGTTTTTTACAGCATATTTGCACTGTACAACTTTCTTAACTAAAGGGGTTGTGATACAAACTATGCCACTTTTCGCACAGTTATGGCTCACAGTAATGAGCCGAGGTGGGTGCTTCCCTTCTGCACTTTACATTGCGGGAACACAAACAGGTTCACAGGGCACTCCGCTTTTAAGGAATTTGCGTTTTTCGGTCCGTCATTCCAATTCGCACCAACCTATTCAGTTGTTTTCAGACCTTTAACTCATACTGTTTATCAGGGTTATTTATTAAATTATTGGGTTATTAGGGGCAGTTACACTTGCATTCAAGTTTAGGGGCGCTCACACGTTCAGGGCTCATATACTGGATAAATAGTTAACTAATGCTTCCCTGAAGCTCTAGTAACTTAATTGCATAACCAAACTGAGAATGTAGTTGTTGAGAAGAAGCCAGCCTTAAACCATTCTTCTCAGCAGCTGGGAATGTGTATTTAGTTCAAACTGTTCTTTATTTTCCCTCACTATCATATTTGAACCTATTAATAAAATCCTTACCAACGTTTGTGTCAGAGTGTTTTCTAAACCGCTGTGCACTGTTAAACAGGTTCCAGCAGATTGGATAGGTGAGTTGGGGAGACTATGTTTGATTCTACCCTTCCAGTGACAGATGACATGCTTGAAGGCCGAAACAGTGTCAGAAAAGGCAAATGTGTGAAACGGAGTCCACTGGCCAAAACAGCTACCAACATAAGGGTTATCTTGAGTCGAAGGATAGAGAGAATTTTAGGCCACCACTGCCTGGATTGTGGGCATTATCTGGATTTTGTTGAACTGAGTGGTGTCCAAGAAAAAAGCTTGCGTGTTCGGCTTAACTTCAGGCTTGGACAATTACTTTAATTAAGAGTTGGGCTTTAAGTTTAACGGAATAATATCTCATTATCGAGTAGTGGACTGAGTTGTTTAAGACAAATGTGTTAATGTAAGTAATTAGATCCCATGGTCCTTTGCCTCTTTCTTGTCATGACTGGGCATGTAGCTGACATTTTATGCGGTAAGAATCTCTCTTATTTAAAAGTTTTTTTTGGGATGGCAGGCAGTGTTTTATGTAGGTTTAATGTATTTTAGGTTTATGAGGTAGCATCCGATCGTAATGTTAAAATTTAAACAAATTTTATTAAATATGTTTGCTAATGTATCCAGTAGTCCACCTGGACTTCGTATTGAAGTGTCTACCACCAGATCACTGCCATATTATGGGTACAGATGGTACGGCAGTGATCTGTTGACTAGTTTCCCAGCTCGAACACCGGTCACTTCATTCGAATAAACTGTAAATGCCTAAAGGTAGCTTAATGTCTTGAATTTCACTGATGGCGTATTTCAGACTTACTTTTATATTATTTACAGCAATTTGTGCGTTGACAGAAGTTTCTTCCTGATTTTCCAAAATCATTCCAAAATTCTACAATAAAAATGAAGTTCTTATATATGGGACAACTAAAAGGTTTTGCCATCTTCTGAAAAAGTTAATGATTTAATGAGAGACACAGAAAAAAGCACAGCAAAGAAGAGGTTTTTGGCTTAACTACAGCATTTATACGATTGTTCAGTTAATAAAACCCTCGTTATAAATGCAATGAAATATAAAAAGACTCCTATGATTCAATGCCCTACAGCCACCATTCTCATACATTCAGTATTCAAATACAAACCTTCAGCAAAAATTTCTAAACCACTGGTTTCAACACATTTCCGCTCCAAACACAAATTTAAGGGGATGGTAATTAGTAAAACAGAACTAAACCAATGGAACACAATATTCTAATCCTTAGCAACATGATTTATTTTTCAGTAAGCCTACATTAAAATAATAGAAACCTAAAATCGATGGCTGGCCTTTATAAACTTTAAACAAACACCCGTCCTAGCACATGCGGATAGCAGTGAAGATAAGTATGCTACAAGGGGTGTTTGTTTTTATCTTCTCACCGCAGTTTCATTTCTCTTCATAAGATATTGAATTCAAATATATTTTAGGCAGTTGTTAAATCCGTTAAATTGCCACCACGTGATTTCTTTTATCCACAGATGTTGTTCATTTATTTCCTTCCATCCTACTTCAATTATCAATGCTCACTGTTGTAGTTAATCTTTACGAATGGATGACAACTATAGGAAGTTAAAGAAAGCGAAAACTTGTATTCTGATCAGAGCATCACTACGTAATTTTCCCTGCTGAAATTTCAGTCAGTCAAACAGCTGATGTATTCATGGCTACTGGCTAGCTTTCGAAAACATGTCCTAGTGTGGCACTGGAAAAAGTATTCTTGTATTTTAATTAAGATTTTTACCGTTGGAGACCATCTTCTGAGAAAGCTTCGTGATTGTTACAATTTCAGTGTATTCAGGTACGAAAACATAATTTTAAGTATTTTAATTATTCAGACATCACGTATAAAATATAAAAATTAAAAATGCTACACTGATTTATCATATCCCACTGTATGTTTAGAAATGTATTTATACGTTATGTTTGGTTATTTGTATTACAATATTCACTGCATAGGTTACTAAGTAACAACGCCATTGTTTTCAGTTAGAGCATTGTATGTAATCGAGACAAAGCTGGAAAACGTTTGAAAGTACAAAATTTGTTACTTAAATACAATTTTGGGATAAATCATTTCACATCACATAAGCTATAAATAAAAATTATAAAAGTCAAACACGTTTTCTGACCAAACTATCGGAACTGGTGCATACGCGAAATGGGACGCACGTATCCTTGGATGAAATTTGGGTTGTAGAGGTTAATTATCTTCTTTTTTACTTTTTCACTCCTGTGTTGCAAAACAAAATATTGCAAATTAAAAAAGTCTGAATTGGGAATATAAGTAGTGAATGATACAATGATCAATTTCTGCTCATGACCGAGAATACCCTGACAGTGGAAAATGTTTTCGAAGGTAAAATGTACGAACGAACATTGCTACAGACTGCGTTACCCTAACCCAAAGAACCCATAAGTGGCCCCCTTCACCAGTCATTGATTATTTGATAATGCAGTACATATTATAAGAACGAAATATGGAAGATTTTACTATCTCACATTTATTGATCCCAAACTTATGGGCTTAGCTTGTCAACAATGTTTTCTTTGTAATTCTGGTGGGGGTGTGGGTGTGAGTGATTTAATAAATTTTATATCTATAACAGTTATCAGTTACCACCATAATACCATGTTCGGCCTCGAATAGGGAAACCACACTGTCATATTTTTAATGGTTTATACCCGTGAAGGTTAATAATATATCAATCCAGTTTGTGTTACCCTTTAATGCTATCACCAACACAATATAAGAGCTTGATTTGGGAAAACAAAAGTGTACAGGCCAAAGAATGTGTTCTGCTTTTTTGAGGTTTAAGCATGAGCTCCTAATTGTCCTAAAGCAATTTATTGTAGGGAGGGGTAACCTTAAAGGCAATCGAGCGCTATCTAGTTCATCTAGCACTTGTATGCAGCCAGCAAAGGAATGTACAAAGAAAGATCTTTTAACACAACAAACAACCCACGAGTTATCTGAATTATTCAGTAAAAATTTGATACATCCTCGTGCACCTGAAAGCAAGCTGTGAAAATCAACGATATAAACGCCACTAGATGGCGCCACGGTAGAATATAAAGAAAATACCTTGGCGCCATCTAGTGACAGTAATATCGTTAATCTTTACAGCTCGCTTCCTGGTGCACGAGGACGCCCCAAACTTTTACTCAATTATTAAGGTGGCACGTGGCTTGTTTCTTGTGTTAAAGGTATGGCTTTGAGCAATCCTTTGCTTGCTGCAAGAAAGAACTCAATAAGGCTAGATGATGCAATGTTAATTTGGTGTCAACACGCCTATAACACTAGATCTGATTGATGGGATGATTTTTACGGATGGTTTCTAACCAGTCGATCTCTAAGGATTGGTTTAGGGGCAGGGTGGGCAGATGTAAAAGGGTGATCGTAAAAGTAGTTTCCATGTTGATGTCATTATGGAGGGAAATTGTAGAGGTCCAGCTGGAAGTTGTTGAGGAAAGATGGTGAATAAAAGAGGAAAGTGAGAAAGCAGAATTATGGGGTACTTCGAGGAGAATTACCACTACCCGGGTAATTGCTCTGAACTGCACCAAAAATTAATCATTATGAATTACTCGCATCTCGTACAAGTCTCGTAAGACTCGCAGAAGTAAGATAACGCCAGAAAGTTAGGATTTTGTTTGCAATGAAGAAGCAGTGCCGCAACCAGCTTTTTCCAGGGAAGGGTGCAAGGATATAAAGTTGGGCCCCTCCTCAGCAAGTAAACAATTTTGGGGGCAAAATTGTAGGACTTGCTAACCATTTGTGTGATGGCATGTGTCAGCACTTGTTACCAAAAAATAGCGCAGCAAAGTATGCCACGAAAAATGCCGTTTTTAAACATTTTAAACACTACGTACTGTACAGCGCTATCACATGATGGAGAGCTGGAGCGCCCGTTTGAAGGCGAAGAGGAGGTGCCAGTCTTTGGCAGAGCAGGGTGTCCGTGGCGGATCCGCATTAGGGACAAAACGTGATTCCGTTTTTCCCAGGGCAAGTTCGGTCACGGTATTGCTTAGGCGCAATAAATTAAACGTCAGAGGTTAAGAAATAAAATACCGTTGATCGTTGTTAATGCTTAGCGCAGGTTAGGTAAAAAAAAAACAGTTATTCACACAGAAACGTTTTTTTTGGTTTGGGGGACTGTTGGTCTCTTTTCTCCTCTTGATTTTATTTGGCATTCACACATGTGATTATCATGGACAAGAGTTACATGGCCAAACGTGGCCCTCTAGGAAGAGTGAGAATATTTCCTTGGTAAACAGTTACATAGCCAAACATGGCCTACTAGGAAGAGTGAGGAGATTTACGTTTTACTTGGTTGACACCCAAAGGAACAATTGACAGACTGGGGTTTTGGCTTATCATCTTAGGTCTAGGAAAAGAAGGATAGGGTTAACTTACAGTTTGTGGTCTTGGTTGGGGTCCCAACTCCGGAGTGAGGAACAGAACACAAAACAACATCAAAACACTGGAAAGTCCACAAACAGTAACTGGAGGCAGCAACAAGCCCGCGGGAAAGATGATTCTGTCCTTTTCCTCATTACAATGGTAAGGATAGATAAATCATAACTCAAACATGAGTATTTGGGATCTCAACCCAATGGAGCCTACTGCTTGGGGAGAGGAAATAATTAGGAACAAACTTTTTTATCAAAAGTAAACAGAAACGAAAACAATACCATTAAACAATGGTCACCCAGGACATTGCTCTTCATTATTGTAACCCCCACAGTTCTGGCCGGATGACTTAAAATAGATGTTGGGGAGTTACATTGGGAGCTGATGGGACAAGGACAGGAGTCCCAGACAAGGGTGCAAAAGGAACTGTCTAACATTTACCCCTCGAGGGCTGCAAGATTTTTCCCATAATACAATGTCGTTACACAACGTGATAAAATGTAAGGTACTAGTACAGGTAAGCATACGGGAGTGTCCCCCCCCCTCCTCATGGGCATGAGACGGGGCAGGTCCGTATGGGTAGTAGAGCGATGGTACCGATACACACCTCATACAGAAGGAGACAGTATGTTCCTTCTAAGGAGGGAGGATAAACATGGCTTCTAACAGGAGCACAATGTAGGACACAAAATGACACATAGCTACTAACAAGAGCTACAAGTTTGATACAAAATGACACATAGCTACTAACAAGAACTACAAGATTAATACAAAATGACACATAGCTACTAACAAGAGCTAGAAGTTTGCTTGGTACACACTGGTGAATTAAGAGGAAAGTAAGAGAATGTGGGAAGTGTTAAGAGCGCCAGTCGGAACGCTTTTGTTAAGGGAGAATAAACTTTAAGAGATACATTAGTTAGGTTAAATACCAAAACAGCATAAACGACATCAGCAAGAAATACACTTTTAGACATTAGGAGGTCTTAAAAGTCTCCTCTATGTCATCGTCGGAGTTAACTACGATAGTTAACCATGGTGTAGCCACGGCAGACAAAACGGTAACTGGGGCAGGCCACATAAACGGCAAGAAACACATTGAGGTCTTGGGTGTGCAGGGAGCGAAGGTGGAGGAGCGGCATTCTGTGGCGTCAGAGGCCTCGGTGGCCGAACGGCCTGAAGTGTATTCTCATCGTCAGAGTCCGAAGAATCTATCCTATCCCCATGGCAAAGTTCCAGCAACGGGTCCCATCCCCGGAGGGAGTATCTTAGATGCATTCTGGTCCTCGTAGAAAGTCACATTAGTACTGTACAGATAACGCTGTTTGGCTAGGCTAAACAGTTTATAGGCCCGACGTTGGTGGTCATAAATAAAGATGAACACACGGTTCAGCTGTGGGGGCATAGGGATCACGCCGGGTCTTATCAATGTGGGAATACGCCAGGCAGCAGAAGCGTCTGTGACGAGTGACATAGGGTACACGGCCGGACCACTTTTCTAGGGGGGTTTCTCCACCTGGTAAAGATTTTGACCCAAGACAATTTCTTGCTTCTGCAGACGCAAGGATAGCCTCCGGCCAGAAGTGTGGGGGTAAGGCTACGTCGTTGAGAAAAGAACGTGCCATTGACTTAAGAACACCATGTGCTTGCTCGGCTCGGGAATTGTGCTGCGGCGTTCAAAACATGGATTTAACATGATGGATACCTTTGGAAGCGCAGAAGGACTGGAAAGAAAGGTTAACAAACTCCCCGCCATTGTCAGATGAGATGCGGAGTAATTGATAACCGGTCTGTGTCTCGGCATAGTGGACGAGGTCCTGGAACACTTCAAACACTTGGCTCTTCTGCACCAAGGGGAACACAAAGTATATACGAGTGTAGACGTCAACTACAGTGAAGAAAAACATCTCGCCGCCAAAACCAGGCACATTGCTAGGACCACAGATATCCAGATCTAACTGCTCCATAGGGCGTGAAGCAACGGGAAAGTTTAGGCGAGGATGAGGCGCAGACAGGGCAAAAGGGGAGGCCTTTCCCACAAGTGTTGGGCCAATAACTTTCCCAGCGACGAAGAGACGTTTTATTTTATCATGGGGCGCATGCCCATAACGGCGGTGCATCATGTCAATATGGCACTTAGCTGCATTTACCACTGCGCAGGTATTGGGGGTTTGAATGTGAGAGTTTTGAACAACAGAGCCAGTCGTCTCAAACAAGTTACGTATTTTGTGAAAAACAAAGTTACACTTGCCTGTTGTAGTGGAGTACACGAATAAGCGTTTGGGAGAGTGTCTCACTTCATAATCATCATTGGTCAAAGCGCCTAGGGACACGTAATTGGCTCTTGCAGCCTTCACATAAATGACATCTCGCAGGATGAGTGGATTTGAAAACTGGGTGTCATGCCTGTTGACTGAAGACACTTGGACGTCTCCCATCTTGTAGCCATGCACAGTTGCACCTGAAGTGCAAGGCCTGATGTGTATTCTCATCGTCAGAGTCCGAAGGATCTATCCTATCCTCAGGAGGAAATGACGGCCCGTCCGTTGTCCATGGCAAAGTTCCAGCGACGGGGCCCATCCCCGGAGGGAGTAGATTAGACGCATTCTGGTCCTCATAGAAAGTCACATTGATACTGTACAGATAATGCTGTTTGGCGAGGGTAAACAGTTTATAGGCTCGACGTTGGTGGTCATAATAAAGATGAACACACGGTTCAGCTGTGGGGGCATAGGGACCACGCCGGGTATTGTTAATGTGGGAATACGCCAGACAGCCGAAACGTCTGTGACGAGTGACATAGGGTACACGGCCGGACCACTTTTCTAGGGGGGTTTCTCCACATGGTAGGGATTTTGACCCAAGACAGTTTCTTGCTTCTGCGGATGCAAGGATAGCTTCCGGCCAGAACTGTGGGGGTAAGGCTGCGTCGTTGAGGAAAGAACGTGCCATTGACTTAAGAACACCATGTGCTCGCTCGGCTCGGGGATTGTGCTGCGGCGTGAAAAACATGGATTTAACATGTTGGATACCTTTGGAAGCGCAGAAGGACTGGAAAGAATGGTTAACAAACTCCCCGCCATTGTCAGATGAGATGCGGAGTAATTGATAGCCGGTCTGTGTCTCGGCATAGTGGACGAGGTCCTGGAACACTTGGAACACTTGGCTCTTCTGCACCAATGGGAACACAAAGTATCTACGAGCGTAGACGTCAACTACAGTGAGGAAAAACATCTCGCCGCCAAGACCAGGCACATTGCTAGGACCACAAATATCCAAATCTAATTGCCCCATAGGACGTGAAACAACGGGAAAGTTTAGGCGAGGATGAGGCTTCTTCTTCGTCTTTGTAGAGGCACAGACAGGGCAAAAGGGGGAGGCCTTTCCCACAAGTGTTGGGCCAATAACTTTCCCAGCGACGAAAAGACGTTTTATTTTATCATGGGGTGCATGCCCATAACGGCGGTGCATCATATCAATAGGGCACTTAGCTGCATTTACCACTGCGCAGGTATTGGGGGTTTGAATGTGAGAGTTCTGAACAACGAGCCAGTCGTCTCAAACAAGTTACGTATTTTGTGAAAAACAAAGTTACACTTACCTGTTGTAGTGGAGTACACGAATAGGCGTTTGGGAGAGTGTCTCACTTCATAATCATCATTGGTCAAAAAGTGCCTAGGGACACGTAATTGGTTCTTGCAGCCTCCACATAAATGACATCTCGCAGGATGAGTGGATTTGAAAACTGGGTGCCATGCCTGTTGACTGAAGACACTTGGACGTCTCCGATCTTGTAGCCATGCACAGTTGCACCAAAAGTGGCAAGACACAGTTCAATGGTCGGGCAATTGGACAGATCTATATGGTTATGTTTAACGTTGAGGACATGGCAGTCAGCTCCCAAATCAAGACGAAAAATACGCTTATCCACTTCTGAGTAATGGGAGAATCCGCCCAACTGCTAATTCTTAGGGGCATCCGGTCGCAGGCGTCTCCGGCGACGAGGATTAGGTTGCTGCTGTGGCCGTAAGGGCCCCGGGGTCACATTGTTACCACAGCGAGAACGAGTATGTCCATAACCATATCAAAGATCACATCGTTGGCCAACACATTGTTGCTTTGGTATGACGGTACACTCCCCGGACTTGTGGTCTTGAGCTCCACAGGACCAACAACAAGCGACGGAAGGAGTCAGTGCATGGGAAGCAGCAACTACTTGTGTCGGAGAAGGTAGTACTGGCAATATGTTAGGGTAATAAATAGGTTGGGGCACGTAGGCTGGTACCCCCCCCCCCCCCCGTGGGGGTTCGGCGGCATTGGTTGATAACCTGCTGCTTGCTCCAAAAGAATTTGCTTATGTGCGAGACCCGTTTGTAACCCTTCAAGTGTAAGTGCTTGTTGGTGGTAAAAGTACTCTTTGGTGGCGTCGAACTGAGGCCTATCAAGTCCATCGAGTATGTCAAGGCAAATTTCGTGCTCTGTTATTACCTTACCAGCAGCGGCACAACATTGACTAAGTCCCACCATACGAGTAATGTACATAGGGATTGACTCTGTCGGAAGTATTCGAGTCCTGATGAATTGTCTATAGAGGAACTCTCTATAATCCTGATGTTGTCGGCCGTATCGAGCCTTCAAAGTGTCCCAAATCACTCTAGCTTCGGTAACACCTTGGAACTGGTACAGGATGGAGGACGCCCTTATGAAAAACTGTCATGATATGCAATGAAAAAAAATCATGACTATCCCATGACTATTTGGGGCAATGACTTGTCATGATTTATTATGATTTGTCATGAACAGTAGTCATGATTTCTCATGATCCACTATCATGATTTATCATCCTGAACGAGCACCATCATAAACATCATGGCTAATCGTGATAGCAGATCATGATAAATCATGATTACAGTTCATGACAAATCATAATAAATCATGACAAGTCATTGCCCAAAATAGTCATGGAATAGTCATGATTTTTCTTCATTGCATATCATGATAATTTTTCATAAGGGCGAGATTGTTTAAAAAAGAAAACAGAGGCAATTTCCATTTTTCTGTCGATAGGCATCAATTATATTGGGATCGGCGTTTGGTGCTGGAGCATCCTGGTCTAGGACAACTTCCCAGCCATTCTTGACTACGCAGAGCCCTTGCATACGCAGGGCCCTTGCATACGCAGAGCCCATATGGGGTAATTGTCCTCGGTCAGTATCTCAATACCTTTGTAGCTTGGACCGGCGGGTAGACCCACATTGGGGTATGTCCAATTCATAAAAGCCATGATAAAATAGGGGAATTACAAGATAATAAAAAATATGAGCATCATCCTCAAAAGCACAACAGGGGCACCATACACTATACCACCCATAAGGACTTGTAAGAATGGATCGCCCAGTTTGAGGCATAAAACCGGAAAAGGGAGAAAAAGAATCAAAAGGGGGACTAAGACACTGTGAACTAATAGCAAATAGACGGCTCAGTCTCATTTAAATGGGAGGGAAACGAAGAAAAAAGAAAAAATAATATATATTGGATCGTAAAAGTTGTGATATGTAGACAAAAGTGAAGTGAGGAGTTGTTATAAGGTAAAGGGTAATATCCCATGCCACGAGGAGAAGGAGAGACCTTACAAACAAAATATCTTGTCTCTAAGTGGTTGAGCCCACATGAACTCCAAGTGTAGACCTGAAATCCTGAAAAGAAACAATTTTTATCACTTAGTGGTCTAAAATCACTTGACACAATTAAAGGGAACAGTGGAACGTTAAAATTAACTTCAAACCATGATCTAACATGTTCGTTGAAAGTAATCAAAGTTCAGGAGTACTAGTGTGGTTCTAGATAAGAGGGCTAAAATATCAAAAAAAGTTGATATATAGTGTAACCATTTGGGGATTAGTTTGAAATGATAAAGGAAGGGCATTGGGTCGTGAGTTGAAGTTTTATTTTAAATTGAGAGGGTCATGATAATTTGATAATTAGAGAAGTAATTCAGGCACATATCATTTAACAAAGCGTAGGCTAGCAAAAGGGAGCAAGATTTAAATGTTGGGGTTACGGTTACCATTTGATGCCTTCAAGTTGGTTAGACGTGTATGGGTCCACATAAATTCGAACATCAGTAAGAGGGCTAGCCAATATTTGAAAAAAACATTCAGATACTTGGTTAACGCTAGAAGCCAACTTTGTAAAAAAAAAAACCGGGTTAGCAAAACATACCCTTACGTGTAATTCTCAAACAAAACTACAGTCATTTCACACATGTAACGAAGCAGAAGAAAAGGCAGATTTTTCAAAAGGGATGTTATGTAGCACACAACACATGACTAGTGAACAAATATAAATACCAAAACATAAGGTGCATAAAAAACATAGTAGGTGTAAATAGGAGGTTTAAATCTACAAATCTCAATACTTAATAGCAATAATTATTGTACATAATTTAAAAGCATCAAATAGGCATGAAGTTCATGATTATTTTCGTTTAGGTTAGGTTAGGTCGTACCTTAAGAAGCATTTTAGATACATTTTTTGTGAGTTGAAAAAATGGTTATATTGCGTACAGTCAAAGGTGAAAGTCGTGTGTCTTCGTGGAAAGGGTAAAACAGTTCATGGAAACCAACAGGGACGAAAAAAAACACAGCAATCCAGTCCGTTGTTTCTGTAGGGTGTAATACGGGATTAGTTCGGCAGGAATACACTACGGTGAAATTCGACTGTCAATTACCATAATACAAGGTTGCCTCAATGCACTAATTAACGTAATGTGCTAGCAAAAGTTGCAACCAATATTTTACCATCTGAACTACCACAGTGACAACTTTTCCACATTTACCAGAAGTGGTACTATAAATGTATGCTAAGGCAATAACACATTAATGTTTTATGCTACTATGCTACATGAAGTGCAATGTTACCACATTTATTACAATGCTATCAGAAGTGGTACTAGAAATGTAGGCTAAGGCAATAACACATTAATGCTCTGTGCTACCAGAAGTGTGGGACTTGCTAACCATTTGTGTGATTGCATGTGTGAGCACTTGTTACCAAAAAATAGCGCAGCAAAGTATGCCACGAAAAATGCCGTTTTTAAACATTTTAAATACTACGTACTGTACAGCGCTATCACATGATGGCGAGCTGGGGCGCCCGTTTGAAGGCGAAGAGGAGGTGCCAGTCTTTGGCAGAGCAGGGTGTTCGTGGCGGATCCGCATTTAGGGACAAAACGTGATTGCCTTTTTCCCAGGGCAAGTTCAGCCACGGTATTGCTTAGGCGCAATAAAGTAAACGTCAGAGGTTAAGAAATAAAATACCGTGGATCGTTGTTAATG